>JANDJT010000217.1:26270037-26284701 GCA_024331685.1 Stegophilus panzeri | reverse complement strand
TGCCCCCCGCCTGCCCCCCGCCTGCCCCCACCTGCATGTTTGTTTTGAAACGATGCTTTCAGATACACCACAAATAACTTGCCATACCAGGAAGTGACCATGACTGACCTGTATTCAGAAATTTGGAAGACCTAGTATCTCACACACACACACACACACACACACACACACACACACACACACACACAAATGCATATATATACTGCATATATACTGTGTTGCATGCCAGCAATGGAATAGTACTGCTCTAAATCATATACAGGAGATAAAAACCCCTCGATGGAATGCTGTTATAGGAAAATAATCAATGACGGGCCATGTGACCCAAATGCATGAGTTCCGGTTCCCACTTTCCAGTCACTGTGCACAGTTTATTTCTCTCATACCACAGCAACTGGCCGTATTTTTCATTTATTAAAGAATTGCACGTTGTACTTTTTATCCATTTTTAGTTACGCTTAACGTTGGGGGTTTGTTGATTCCTAACAAACATTTCTCATCTGGTGTTTGTGAAGCTGCTGTCGCCTCTCGTCTCTTCCCATCGTTTTTTATCCCCAAGAAGGGAAAGTTCAGATTCTGCATTCCGAGTAAATGACTGAAAAGCATTAGCAGAAATATAAAAATATTGTTGCAGGCGCTCTCCCACGCACCACTCCTGCTCTCCCGCTTTGTTTTTGAACGTTGAGTTTGCTTTTTATTTCCTTTGGAGAGCAGGTCTTCCTCACTCGGTGCTTAAAAAGTGAGAAACAAACGGGAATGTGATGAGAGGTTGGAGCAGGGTGTTGCAAATCCTTACCCCCAGTGTGTGTGTGTGTGTGTGTGTGTGTGTGTGTGTGTGTGTGTGTGTTAGAGTTTAGGTTGTTTAATGTGTTTGATGTGTGTATTGTGTGTTGTGCTCTCAGGGATGTGTGTGTGTGTGTGTGTGTGTGTGTGTTTGCATATTTAGACCTTTGTGAGGACCAAAAAGTAACAAAGTAAAGTAAAAAAAATGTCCACATAATTATACAGGAGTGTGAAATGTCCTCAAAATCACCCGGTCCTCACAAAAATTTGGTGCTTTTATTTGAAAATATGATTTGTTTGTTTGTTTGTTTGTTTGTTTTTTTGAACTGAAAAGAAACGTTTCGGTTATTGAGGTTAAGGTCAGGGTCAGGTGTAGGTGTAGCATAACAATTCGCCACAGTAATCATTATGTCAGTGGAAGGTCCTCAGAAAGGACGTCGTGTTTAACGTTTGTCTTGTCGAGTGTATTACAGGCGGTGTGTGTCTGCGTTTACGTGCACGTGTTTGAGAATAGTTTTTGTCACTGGATGAGTACATGTCGATGTCAGTGTGGGAGTCGAACTGTGAACTGCTGAGTGGGAACTTTATTGCATGAGAAGCAAAGCAGTGACCTGTGTAGACCTAATCTCAGACACCCTCAAGGCCAAAGATCTGCAAAAAATAAATAAATAATTTAAAAAATGCACAAGTTGGTTTAACAGGTTTATTAGAATGATGAAGAATCAATGATATCCATATACAAGTGGAGTTTTAAGTACACCCAAATGCATTTAAAACAGATTTAGATCTGATTAATGAAGACACTTAAGGAGGCATGAAACAGATTTTAGTCTGATGTTATTATACAAACTAAATCCTTCTGTCCGATCCAAGCCTATCCCGGGAACATTTTACAGTATTCAGTACGTATTCAAATATTTATTGGTGTTTACTGTGCATCCGTTATAAAATATTTTTTATATTGCCATCTGTATACATCTCTATACAAATGTGGTAACTGACCCATAAATACGGATGTCACATGACACAGCTGTGAGTCCCACCATCAGTAACCTTTGTAGCCTATAGCTAAAGATTTCCATGGATACCCCCTTGGAGACTTTCAAGCATCTTCGTTCTTGATCTCGAAGGCCATCGACATTCATCCATGCAGTGATGGGCAACTCGGAGCGAATTCATTACTCACACCCTGTCAGTGGATCAGTAGTGGATGAGTAACGGATCACAAACCTTCACGCTCAGCACTAATTGTGTGAACTGCGTGTCGGCGATATTAATTGCTTCCTCCGTATTAGTGCTCTGGAGTAAACAAGGCGTGAGCGGAGAGGCCATTATGTAATCAGCTCTTTGTAGACACGTTGTTCTGGCGCTGAAATGTCAGACAGGTAATAATAGTCCAAAATGTCAGGTGAAAATGGCAGACATTCAGTAATAAGGCAGAGAGAACGTGGACCATGTGCATATGCTGCTGTGGCATGTTCCTCCACCGTATTAATGATAAAATAAATAAATAAAACGGATGGGACAATGGCATATGAGTAAGAGGTCAAGAGGTTCTGAAGGAATTACATATAAGCTGTGGTTATGTAGCAACTCATTTCCTGCTTACTCTTTTTCTGAAAGTTCTTTCCTTTGCTGTCTCCTACATTATATATCTCCTATATTGGAGATATACTTAAATTTAAATGGTTTCTCCTTTTTCTCCATACCCATGCTACCTCAGTGTTATCTAACCCCTCGTTCTCTATCGTCTTTGGATTCGTCCTGTTTTCGTTTCCTCCTGCTTTCCCTACATCCCCCATTATTCCCTGTCTTCCCAACTGGCCCCTACTCCATTATTAATTTGATATTAATGATTTTCTGACTTGCCGACCTCTAGGTCTCCATTAGTTACCTGTAGGCTGTGGAGTAACTGATGAAACCCTGTGCTCCTGTGCAAGGCCAAGAAACAGGGCAGCACTAATGAGAACTGCACTTTTACAGTCATTAACATACAGAGAGAGAGAGAGAGAGAGAGAGAGAGGGAGGAAGAAAGACAGAGCTGGGTTGAAGCTACATCCCAATGTAGAAGACAGCATAGAATGCATATTGTCATGGATGCCATATGTTTCAAGTTAGTTTGACTGATTTCTGGTGTAGCTTCTGGAACAGGCAAATCAGTTTCACCGTGTGTCTGCTGCTTGACAGGGTTCATTGAGGTTTTGGCTTGAAAAGGGACACCACCAGAAGTGTCCTTACAGTATAATACACCCTTCCGAAGGTGCTGTGTACTGTTGGTATGCATAAGTAAACCTGGGAGGGAACCCACTCTCATTTACTGATCAATATCATTCAGAAAGTCAATGTTGGGGTCAGTGAGAAGCCTCCATGCTCTTCCAGGGACGCACGATCACAGGCTATTTCAAGTTTCCCTTCAAAAATGCTGTTTTAAGGAATTGCCAGAGTTCAAATAGGACAGACTCGAGTACGAACTTGAACACAGATGGTTGCTCGTCAATATGTACAAATTACTGTCATTGACTAACTTTGAAATGGTAGATATAGAGAAGATTTCCATTTGGAAATCTAAATTGGTTCAGTAGTTAAGTGTTACTGATTATAAGGTCCAACACCTCCAAACTGACACTGTTGGGCCCTCGAGCAAAGCTCTTAACCCTCTCTGCTCCAGGAATGCTGTATCATGGCTGACCCTGCGCTCTGACCCCAAATTCCTAACAAGCTGGAATATGCAAAGAAAATATATTTATTGTAATGTATATGTGACCAATAAAGGCTTCTTCTTCTTCTTCTTCTTCATTATTATTATTAGGGCTCTAAGCACCAAATGAGTTTGGATGCCTAATATTGGAAATCTTCTTTGTATCTAACAGGCCAAATTCAAATACTACATTTAAACATGGATGGCTGCTTGTTCGTACCATGTACGATGTGTTTGATTACACTTGAAGTGTTAGATATAGAAGAGATCACCATTATTAGGGGTCCAAGCACTGAATATGATTTGCTAGGATTTCTTATTATTTTTCTTTCTTATTGTTATTTTCAAGTAACACCTGATGGTGGAACTGTGGAGATCTGCATCATCGTGATGGTGGCACTGTAGTGCATCAGTATTTTACTTTTTGCCTGGTATAGCCCAATCATTTTTTCTTTCTTTCTGTGATTCCATACATTCCATTCCATACTGTACGTATGAAACCATCAACTTTGGCACTGTTTTTTTTTTAATTTTTTTATTTTTTTAAATTGTAAACTACATTTCCTTGTGTTTTGAGCACATGAGTATGGAATCGAATGTTTTCCTTGGGATTTTCTATAATCATTGCAAAATCATTGGTGAAAAAAAAAAAGGCTAGTGAAGGAATGGCTGTGTTATAAGTGATAACAGGAACTTCATGGACATACCAACATTAAATGTTGGATGAAAATTACAATATGATGTTTTTATAATTAATAAAAAAAAATTAATCCCTGACAATTTAAAAAAAAAAATAAAAAATCAACATTTGGGTGGCACCTACAAGTGTTATATTCCATACTTAATGCATTACCTTCCAGTGTTATGTGAATATTCTGAACAGATAAAACATTACAACTAGTCTAACAAACATTGCGTTGTCATTATTAAGTATTTTTTCCCCTTACATATCGTAGTTGCCATGTGTCAAGTCTGGGCGATGTTTATATTTGCACCATCTTGCTAAAGTGCCCAGACAGTCTGGCACTTTTTTCTCAGGTATTCACATTAATGTGGCTCCAAGCCCTGGATGTGACTGTGTACCAGAAACAGCTAGGAGATGAGTGACCGATCATTATATTGTTTGTGATCAGGTGCATTAATGGCCAGGCAAGGTCCACATGTCAGTGTTGGTGACACGGCAGAGAAGTAGGGGAAGACAGGACAATATAGAAAACAAAAAAAAGACGAATAAGTAAACACACAGATGGCGGAACAGACAGGTAGTCTGGCTAGTCTGTAATAAACCTCATTATTGTTGGTTGTGTGTATATCGCTGTGTCTCATTAGCAGGCTTCCAGGGAGGCAGAGGACACCATGTCTGAACTTCAGGGCCAATTTGCCTGTCTCCGTTGCTGTCTCAGTCAGGGAGCCTTTTTCACACAGTCCCATTCTTTAGCAAACTGAATAAGTAAAGATGGGTGAGGCTTTGGTGTGAGAGGTCACAATAGAGAAATGTGCAGTTAAATAGGTCCTCTCTTATTCCTAGTATTTCAGTACTGGTTAAACATCGCCTCAATGACTCAGAAGTGTGTATCGGCTATGTTACACAAGAAACTACTTGCAGCACAACAAGAGCGGAGTGATGCGAGGAAGAACTCGCTCAAGAATACAGAAGAAAAATAAACCAAAGAATAAGATTGTTTAAAGCGTCGCATTGGCTAAATAGGATAATATTATGTAAATTGTCCTTTCAGTACTATTGGCATCTTTCATAAAACAACAGGAACAAAAAAAAAGTGTAGAAAGATATATTTTAAAAACAATTAAAAATGTTTGTACTCAAAATTATTTTAAATAAATGCAAAGAAATTGTCATTTTTGAAAAACATTTTTCATTTGCTCTCAGTCCGCAGGAACTCTGTTGTTGGCTGTTGTGAAGTTGCGTACATACATAATCCTAATGTTCTCCGTTCACGTTGGGGGAAAATGATGAATCGTTGCTGACCTACATTAATTAAGGAAATGATAATGAGTCTTTATTGATCATGTATACATTACAGCACAGTGAAATTCTTTTCTTCGCATACCCCAGCATGTCAGGAAGTTGGGGTCAGAGCGCAGAGACAGGCATGATACAGCGCCCCCTGGAGCAGAGAGGGTTAAGGGCCTTGCTCAAGGGCCCAACAGTGGCAGCGTGGCAGTGCTGGGGTTTGAACCCCCGACCTTCTGATCAGTAATAGAAGCCTTACCCACCTAGCCACCACTGCCCCCAGATAAAGCCTTACCCACCCAGCCACCACTTCCCCCACTGCCCCCAGATAAAAATACTTAAATATCTAATCACAATTAGGACCACAGCAAAAAGTTTCAGTTTTAAGTATGCTAAGCTTCAAAATCAGCTGTCAAACACCATGAGGTTGATAAGGTTTTGGCAGAAAGTGTTGCAAGAAAGAAGCCCTTCCTGAGAGCATCTCACAAACTCAAGCAAGCATCATTTGAATTATAGTCGGCATCATGTCTTTTGGTCAAATGAGACCAAAATTTTGTGAACTTTTTGGTCATGACCACCATTAGCATGTTTGGAAACAAAAGGGAGACTGCATACAAGGAAAATCACCTACCTCATGCCCCACTGTAAAATACAGTGTGGATCTTTGAAGGTTATATTTTCAGGAGTATCTGTATTGACCTGGCATCCTTTCTTTGCGTTTAAAAGGACATCGTGTCAGATCACAGAACGTTATGGGCAAGTTTTATTTCTAAAGTCTACAACTGAACTTGATCCATAAAACTTTCAAGGACCAATATATTTTTTTAAAAATTCAATAAAACTTTTGAAATGGCTGTCAGTGCCATAATGAAAAGCAGATGATGGTGATGATAAGCAGATGAGGGAAATGTTAAAAACAATACTGGAAGGCAATACTTGAAGAGTTTAACTTCAAGGTGCTAACAAGCAGATGGTATGTTTTTTTTGTTTTGAGTAGCTAATGCCTGTGTGTACTGTGTAGCCATTTTCCCGTCATTTCATTGTACCAAATTTTGAGTCTTCATCTATACCTAGCGTAGTGTCTGAGTGTAGACAATGTTATAGCAGTGGTGGCTGGATGACTAGTGCAGATAACTGTGAAATAATAGTAATAATTAAAATAATGAGAAGGTACATCTTGCTTAATTTAGACGTTCATTTTCGGTGTAATTTTACTAAAATATTGTGTATACATGTCTACGTGCTGTGTCTGTGGATCTGTCAGCGACAGTTGGTAGACACAACATAACACTAAATGTTGCATTATATTTTTTAACACAATATACAATTGAGGTGTGGTCCAGGATTCTAATTTTAACAACTCTTATAATGCAGCAACCCTAAAAAATATATACTTTTAAAAACGGTAAAACAACTGCTGAAGCATGAAACCATTCATCAGAAATATGTGCGACTCTATTAATTTATAATATCATATGTGGTAAAACATACTGTAATTGATAGTTGATGTGTTTATGAAACTTGAATAACTGAATAAAAAAAAAAAACATTGCTTTTAATTATGCTAGATGCAAGACTAAATTAATTGCATTTTCTCAATAATAAATCTAGGTAACTGCTTTTTGCTTTGCCTCACTGAATGTAAGCCCTGGATCAAATGTAGGTCTGGTTTTTATCTCTCCAGGTGAATGAAATCTACCATGACCATTCTCTGGGAGCGCGGATCAACGTGGTTCTGGTACGGATTGTCTTGGTGGATGCCAAAAAGGTAAATCAGCTTGTCACTGTATATGCTATTCACATACTCGATTCATATTCTCTAGTACATCTATTAACCGCTGTAGCGAACCACTGGGTTTCTCCAGTGTCATGGACATAATTTGTAAAAAGGAAGTCTGGATGCTGTAAGCTGCTTGTCTGTTTTTTTGATCATGTACAAAAAATGAATACTGACATTACTTTAGCCGAAAAACCCATTCCTATATTTGGTTATCATGGTTTATATTATTGTAGCGCTTATCTGTATTTCTATCTCGCTAGATTTTCCAACTTAGAGATTACGCTATTACAATTAGTTAAATACTATTAACAATCTCCAACCACAAATATTACTGTCGAAACTTTAAAATGCTAGCTACAAGATATTTACAAGACATTTACATTTAATGTTAGTTATAGTATAGTATTTCATAATATATATTATAAATCATGTAGCTAGTAGATTACATACATTAGCTATCAGGTCACATTTAATTAACTAAATTCAACCATATGAAAGGCTTTTATCAGTCTCCACCCACAAATATGACTGTTGAAACATAAAAATGCTAGTTACAAAATATTTAAAAGACATTCACTTTCACTGTTAGCTACATATTTACTTACTTAAAATTGATTGGTAGCTTTCCAAAACACTTCTACACTGTGTACATCCAGTTGTACTGAATATCTAGCTGACTATCCAGCTGAATAATGTAACAAGCAAGTACATACTGACAGGTCACATTGAAATTGGTTCAAAATTCAACCATGGGGAAAACTTAACAGTCTCCATATACAAGAATGACTGTATGACTTTTGAAACAATAAAATGATTGCTACAAGATTGTTTCTAAAACCTTTAGTAAAATTTTACTTTACTTGCCAACTTCGCAAAACTAGTTTTTATACATACAGTTGTATTGCATATCAATCTGACCAACATAGCTAGCTGTCTATCTAGCTAAGTCATGAAGCTAGCAAGTTATATACAACGTCTCATAAGTCACATTAAATTAGCTCAATATAACAATGGAAAATCTCCAACCACAAATATGACTGTTGAAACATTAACATATTAGCTACAAGTTGTTGTTTTTTTTTTTTTGTTTGTTTTTTTTTACAAGACATCTATATTGAATGTAAGCTACTTAGCTAAGCAAACTAATTTGCTAGCTTCACACATCTAGTTGATATAGTTGCATATCAAGCTGACTAGAAAAACTAGCTGAATACCTAGCTAAGTATTGTAGCTAGCAAGTATTGCTAGCACTGACAGGTCACACATGGCTAGCTAAAATTCAAGGCTCGATATAATAAATTAGCTCAATATAACAATGGAAAAGGCTTTTAACAATCTCCAACCACAAATATGACAGTTGAAACAGTAACATGTTAGCTACAAGTTGTTTTTTTTTTTTTGTTTTGTTTTTTTAACAAAACAAGTAATGTAGCTAGCAAGTTACACTAACAGGTCACACATGGCTAGCTAAAATCAAGGCATTTAGCACACATATTTCCACACACAGATATGTCTTAAACACTAAACAATCATTAAACAAAATGGTAATTGGATCAAAAGTTTGTCATATTTGGGTAAAATTAAGAACCTTGGAAGATTGCTATCCATAATACCAATACCGTATGTACTGTATTATGCTACTTCTTTCTTTCTTATATACTTGTTTACACATTTTTTCAAACACACATACACATACACACGCCCCGCCTGCTTGCCTCAGATGGACTAAGCACTAGGGCATGTTTTTCCAATGGACTGAACAAACAGGAACTAAATGCATGTTGTTCCCAGGGGGAGCATTTTCAAAGTAGCACAACCTTCACAGCTCTGCACCAAAAGCACATAGAACATTGCTTTTATGCAATTGGCTTCTGGATGCCCCTGAACCCCATCCCTCGCCATTTCCCAGTGGAACGCAGAAAAGCATTCTGGGAAGTAGGTGCAAGATAAACAATCAATGATGGCCCTTCCTCATTCATGAACACGGAGCTGTAAAATCTCTCTCTTCCTGCTTGGTGTAAGAGAAGATGAGATGAGAGGATGTTGCGAGATAAAGTGACACACTACCCTAACGCTATCTCCACCGTGATTGGCTTCCAAGACCCATCTGATCTTAGTGGCTTTCACATACCGAAAAACTCACTCACCTCAGCACGTGGTCGTCTGCGTTCGTCAGAATGAGCACTGACTGAGTTTTACGTTCATGATCTGAAGAATGAAGGTCAGCATCCAAATGAACTTAAGATTAATCCGCAGGTTCTGGATAAGGTTTGCACATTCAGCTTCGTTACTTTTCACCTAACCTGATTTATTATTTTTTTTTAACAAGGAAATGTATTTCAGTAGTTAGAAATGGCCATTTCTTCTCATATTCTGACATCAATTTTTGAAGTAATCCGTCAAATTCTTGCCTTAATTTGCAGTTGATGAGGCATTCTGTAGAAAAGCTGAGCTACTTTTCCATGTTCTTTTAAGTCTCATCAAGTACCCCTAGACATTCTGTGGGTCGTCCTACCGAAGAACCCTAAAAGAAGTGATGAGCAATAGGGAAAAATAATCACATCACTATACTGAAACACATTTAAAGACATAAAGCCATAAATTTCACACTCCTAGCATAATGGTTTCCATTTCAAAGACAGTTCTAAATATAACTTTAGGCAGCTAGAACTCTAGCTAGAATTGTAAGATTGCCAAACGATAATTGAACAGATTCCTTTGAATGACATTAATATCACTATTAGAAGTGTCATGATTTTTATAGGGGGGCATGGTAGCTTTGTGGTTAGCACATTTGCCTCGCAGGTCCAGGATTGGAGGTCGGATTCTCGCCTCTTCCCTGTGTGTGTTGAGTTTGCATGTTCTCCTCGTGCTTTGGGGATTTCCTTCAGGTACTCCTGTTTCCTCCACCAGTCCAAAGACATGCATTGTGACTGGCATTTCCTAATTGTCCCTAGTGTGTGAATGGGTATGTGTGACTGTGCTCTGCAACGGGTTGGCACCCTGTCCAGGGTGACCCTCCTCCCCCACGCCTTGTGCCCCGAGTCCCCTGGGATATGCTCCAGGCTCTGCACCTTTTTGATGTAATGGATGGATGGATGGATGGATGGATGATTATTATATGGGTGGCATGATGGTGCAGTGGGTTGTGTTCCCACCTCGCAGCTTCAGGGTTAGATCCTGAGCTAGGGTTACTCTCTGCATTTCACCTGTTCTCCCTGTGTCTGTGTAGATTTCATTTTGGTTATCTGGTTTTCACCCACTTCCCAGAAACCTGTCAGTTGATGCCTTGGCATCAGTATGTGGGAATGTTTATGGATTGTGCTCTGTGATGGACTGACATCCCATCAAGGGTGTATTCCCAGTTCACACACAAGGTCTTCCCAAGATAAGGATGTTCTAGAGCCACCCTGACAAGGATAAAGTGCTTACTGAAGATGAATAAACGGATGAACGTTTGTCATGTGATTCTATGATAATGACCTCTATGCCCTAATCCTAAGCATAGGGGTATTTCTGAAATTGCACGTCTTAGTTGGACCAGGTCAAGGTTTTTTGACCTTTTGTACTTTATAACCAATCCAGTTACCTTGTGTAAAACCTCGGGTGTCTGATATACAGCATGGTGTAACACTCTGGACGAGCATACACAGCACTGGGGCAGATGGCGTCTCATGCTGATTGGGAGCCTTTGTCTTTCTGGATTAAACAAAATTACATGGACTGTCCCACATTTACTTGCCAGCCAAATCCAGATCTGCTTCTGTCTTTCTGTCTAGCACCCTCTACAGAGCTTTACTTCTCTCTGTCTCTAAACTGTTAAGCCTTTTCCACCTTTGTCTCTCATTTCCCTCTCATCATATCAATCCTTCTCTTTCTCATCCATGCCCTGTCTACATACCTTTACCTTCTTGGGCCCAATCAGCATGCAGCCCTGCCTGTCTCACCAGCAGGCTGTCCATCATCCCCAATTACTGTGGCAACCGTTGCCGGCGGCAGCAGCGCAGACTGATCAACCAAGTGACCACGAGTACCTTAAACAAGGTTCCTACATAATGCATTTGCCTTCCCATCTGCTCTCTGGAAAGAGAGAGAGATAAAGAGAGAGAGAGAGAGAGAGAGAGAGAGAGAGAGAGAGAGAGACAGAGTGTCCTTGAGCTGACACACCCCAAAAAAGCTTGAGAGAAGATGAGAGCGTATGAATTTGACAGATTTTAGAGTGGCAGAGATTAGGAGATTAGGATAAAGAGATTAGATGGAGAGTTAAAGCCAGTTAGATCTTAATCAGAATCTTTGTGTTTTCCGAAATAGTAAAGACCAGACCATGTTTTGTCATATGAACCTGTGCAGTGTTAATGAAGTGTCTCCGGAAGAGTAGAAAACACTTAGGGGAGTGCTGTTATAGGAAAATAATCAACAATGAGCTGGTGTGAAGAGGCCTGACACAAAGCAGAGTTACTTTTACTACATAGAAATTGCGTATTATCCGATAATGGGCACATCCCGAAGTGTTATGCCTCTGACACCACAGCGCCTCAGCCTATGCTGACAATATTCTATTTTATTCAAGAACAATGTCATACTTTTTTTTTTATCCAGTTACAGTTGCATTTGTGGATCATCTCTAAGACAAGTCAGTGCAGGTTAACACTTACGTTATAGCAGCTATAAACAGCTATAAACATCAGCCTCTCTTTTTTTCCTTCTCTTGAAGACTAAAAAATATGCAGTTTGTCACGTTACTGAGTCTTCTGTCCTGAAGACTTTCCTGTGTCGAAAAACATGCAGACCTTTAAACGGTTGAAGGAGATACAGTATATATATCTCCTTACAGAAAAACGTACAACATTAACAATATACTGTAAATATTAGTAATAATATACGTTTCTTTGCTAAATACAGTAACAGAACGCTTTTTGTCAATCGGTTTATTATTCGTGTTAGATTATGTGCGTAATCCACCACACATCCACAAATTAGCAGTTACCATAGAAACGATAACGTATTAGAACGATTAGCGCATTAAAATAACCCTGTGATTTGATCTGCTGTCAGAACTGATGTGATGTCAAATGAATCCAGACCTCCTGACCAATCAGATTTGAGAATTTAACAGCGCTGTGATGGAAGAAGATATAACCCATACTTCCTTATGGATCAATATCACTAAACATATAATGAGTTTATTATTTACCACATTTATATGTGTGGAATAAAGCTGGAAAATATGGTGTATTAAGCCATCAAGCCAGGCGCAGTGAAATACTTCTGTTCTTCTTCTGCTGAAATATTAAGTAAGCACTTACTAAAATAGTCCTCTGCTATTTTAATAAGTGATGATAGCGTGATTAACACTACGAGTGATGTTAAGAGTGACAGCTTTGGTGTGAGGAGCAGGTTTCAACACTTCAACGTCGCTCTCTACTGGCCAGACGCAAGCGCTGCACTCGTTTTCAGCACTCGGCTCCCAAAGTCCATGAACTCGATGGCGTGGAAAGGGAGAAAGGCGGTTTCAGGACACACATCTGGAAAGGATCTTCTGCTTGCGGTGGCCACGTTACAGCACAAGTTGAATTACCGTCTAATGTTTTGAATCCATGAGCTTGGAACGGCAGTGCGATCTGAGTATCAGACTGTTTAATGTAATATTTTCAAATCTAACATTAAGAACAGCAAAGAAGTAACAGACAGGATTCTGTCTGTGTCTTTTAAAAAAATATATACTTCTTACACACAGCTGTATAGCATAGGTAGGAACGCAAGTAGGAATTTGATACTGATTTACAGATTTTTTGAATAGTTGAAAAGTTGTTGTCTTGTTAATGAAGTACCTAAGGGCATTAAGAGCTGCTGAGAATTACAGTCCCTGTCCACCTGAATGGAAGAAAAACACCGATTTTTGAATGCTATGAGACAAGAACAGGGGAATGCGATACCAGAACAGATTGATTTTTGGGCTCAGAGGGATAATTTTCCTTCCAGATGTTATGAAAGAAAAAAACCTTGGGCAGCTTTTAGAATGAACTTTGGTTGTATCTCTCTTGAATCGAGTCCATGAGTCTGGACAAACTAGGGAACGTACATCGCACAAACCTATCTGCCAATAGAACATGAACTTCCAACTACTTTGAAAGTAGTAAAAATGTCTAGAAATAGAAATAATTTCATTTGCAGCGTGCTTGTGGTGTAATTCGGGCGTCTTTTGCTGTCTGATTTGGGAATTTGATTTTTAAGCTGCTTGATACTGTAATGAGAGTGATTTTCTTGTTTCTGATTCCAGTCCTCGAATCTGATCGAGCTGGGAAACCCGTCTCAGAGTCTGGAGAACGTATGCCGCTGGGCGTTCGAGCAGCAGAGGAAAGACACTAATGATAAAGACTACCATGACCACGCCATTTTCCTCACACGCCAAGAGTTCGGACCAACAGGGATGCAGGGTACACACACACACACACACACACACACACACATGCATCACAACTATATGTTTATATCTGAGATGTCCACAGATCTTATAGATCTTTCACAGGGCTGCTGTGGCTCAGGTGGTAGAGCCACTAATCGTAGGGTTGGCGGTTCGATCCCCGGCCCACATGCCTCCACATGTCAAAGTGTCCTTGGGCAAGTCATTGAACCCCAAGTCTCTCCCGATGGCAGGCTAGCGCCTTGTGTGTGTGAATAGGTAAATGAGAAACAGTGTAAAGGTTAAAAGACCCTATATGAGCGCAGTCCGTTTAGCATTTATCTTATAGAGGAGATTGTGTGTGTATGGGAAGATACCAGAATCCTTAAATCAGATTGTGATGTGTTTTATCAGGTTACGCTCCGGTGACTGGTATGTGCCACCCAGTCAGAAGCTGCACTCTGAACCATGAGGACGGTTTCTCCTCCGCCTTCGTAGTGGCCCACGAGACCGGACATGTGTAAGTCTCTGTCCTACTGCGCTCTTTTACACTCTTTTACAATGAACTGTAACCTCTCAGGAATCCATTTAAATCACACACTTTCTATACGCTCTCAACTTTATTGAACCCTTTCATGCACAGTGTCCACATTTTAAGGCTCTTTTTTTTATTATCGGAAAATATGAGATCGCCTTCAAAGCTCTTGACACCATCTTGATCATTATCCTCATTTCTAGACTAGTTGTTGTTCTCAATGCAGCATGCCTTTGGTGTGTATATATATATATATATTTTTTTACTTTTTTATTTTAATGATTTAAAATATAATGCATGTAATATAAAAAAAATAATAATTGTGTGAGACGCACCTTAGATTATTAAAAACGTCAGAAATATTGCATCATTTTGTTCAAAATTACATTTTCTTTAATAGAGTTGTACAGTGACCGCCACTAATATTGGCACCCTCGGTAAATATGAGCAAAGAAGGCTGTGAAAAATTGTCTTTATTGTTTAACCTTTTGAT
>JANDJT010000217.1:26255469-26269918 GCA_024331685.1 Stegophilus panzeri | reverse complement strand
TCATTCATAACAATGGGTAAGACCAAGGAATATAGCTGTGATGTGCGGCAAAAGGTTGTTGAGCTTCACAAAATGAGGCGTAGCTATAAGAAAATAGCACAAGCATTGAAAATGCCCCTTTCCGTACTCATGCCATTCCCAGACACATATATAAGATGAGTGATATTTAATATGAGTGATATTTAAATATTTAAAATGACTATTCATATATCATGTCATTTTAAGTACTTAAAAAAATAAAGAAAATTAATATGCTTCAATTATGTATGCAGGGCAGGGTTAAAATAATCTATTAATAAAGTATTACAACTAAATAAACTGCAAAATCTGTAGATGGCAGCAACATGAGGGTCACGATGATGCCAGTAATATTTCTGGCACTAAATGACTAAAATGTTTGCTGTACTCATGCAAAACACAGTTGATTATAGAACATAATCTGACCGTAAGGCTCTTTACATGTTTGTGTGTGTGTGTGTGTGTGTGTGTGTGTGTTACAGGCTGGGAATGGAGCATGATGGTCAGGGGAATCGATGTGGGGATGAGGTGCAGATGGGCAGCATCATGGCTCCCCTGGTGCAGGCTGCCTTCCACAGGTTCCACTGGTCCCGCTGTAGTAAACAGGAACTGGGCCGCTATTTACAGTGAGCACACACACACATACACACGCACACACACACACATTATAAGGAAACAAGTGGACTCACCATACTGCATAAAACCACACATTCATATATAATTATGAATTTTATATTATTGCTTTATTTTATTATTATTATTGTTATTATTATTATTATTATTATTATTATTATTATTATTATTATTATTATTTCCCCTGCCATATGCAGCTCATATGACTGCCTGAGAGACGATCCATTTGAGCACACATGGGAGGAGTTGCCCCAGCTGCCAGGCCTGCACTACTCCATGAATGAACAGTGTCGCTTTGACTTCGGCGCCGGATACATGATGTGCACAGCGGTGAGTGAATCTCTTGCCCCCCCTCCACCCAACACACACTGTCACCCTATGACACTATAATGCATTATGGAGTGCTCCAACAGCATCTTAGGACTGCTGTGAGCATGTATAACTCCACGGCCATCGCCTGATCATGATAGGTTTTTCATTTCAAGTCAGTCATGGTTCAGCGTGGAACGATGAAGACTGATCACTGCGATGTTATACATGCTGCCACTTATAATGCATTATAAGTCTACATCAGCAGGTCTGTGAGCGGAGCCTCTGACACTGAGACTAGATAGATAATGATCCAGGAACTGTATAAGGAAATCACAGATACACACACACACACACACACACACAGTCATTTAACATACAGTACAGGTACACACACTAAATAATATGTTAATATTGAGGAGTTAACCACTTGAGGTCATGCTCATAGAGGAAAATAATACAGAACGCAGAGTTACAAACCCAACGTTTATGCATTTCCTATAACAGCATGTCCTGAACTGTTTTATTCCTCTTATACCACAGCAATTTTCCAACAACAATTGATTGTTTATTAATGAAGGACATATCATATCATACTTTTTATCCATTTATGATTACATTTATAGTATACCTATAAAAGTATGCCAAGCAAGTTAGTTCCTGTTATTAAATATGTTATAGAAGCTACAAAATAATTGTTTCCTTCACTCTCTTGAAGGCAAATAAGGCAAATGTAGCTTGTCGCTATGACGATTTACCCATACTGTAAAACGTAAAAGTTACCTCTGACGGTTACAAAGCGTTGACACTGGAGATGTTAGGTAAATGTGTTCATCAAATCAATGGTGTAAATATTGTATGTAGCTTTTGAAGCGTAGGACTAAATGGAAAAAAATAAACAAAATAATAACAATTTACACCTAACGTCCTGTTCAAAAGTTTGCACCCCCTCTGGCTCTTAATGTATCGTGTTATCTTCTTGAGCTTCAGTGAACATTTGCACCTTTTGTAATAGGCGTGTAGGAGACGAGTCCCTCAGTCGTCCTCAGTGTGAAAAGATGGATCTCGACATCATGTAGTCGCTGTTAAAAGGAAAGCACTCAAATATGTAGAATATGCTGGAAAAGTAAAGAATGTGCAGGACCTGGAGGATTTTTTCTGAAGAACAGTGGGCAGTTTAACTGCTCAGGACAAACAAGGGACTCGTCAACAACTCTCACACACACAAAAAAAAAAACAGTCATGGATCATCCAGGTAACGATACACGGTATTAAGATTCGAGGGTGTGTAAACTTTTGAACTGGTTCATTTGTGTAAATTTAGTTATCATCTTGTCTTGTGGACTATATTTAATATCTGTTTCGTGAAATAGCTTATTCAGGGCAGGACTAAATAAACAACTAAATGCAATTGTTATGATCCGTCTTATTTTTTTAAGATTATTACCATTTTTCAGATTCTACAAGGCGTACGAAAACTTATGACCTCAAATGTATATATTTGTTTCTTTTTTAGGATAGGGTTTGGGTTCATTTAAAACAGCCAGATGCAGCTTTCCTTTCTAGGTTGTTGGTTTTTTTTAATAAGTGTTCTCAGGCAGTGCACACTTCTGCATGGACTGTGCTTTACTCTCTTGTCAAACCGTTCCCTTAGCTGCAAAATTTGGGGCCATCAGGAGCGCAGGTAAGGGATGGCATCAACCAGCCACATGACCACGCCTCCCTTTCTCACTCCCATTATTCCATTACATGTTTTGATTTGTTGATGTGTTACTTCTGTCACATTGCACCAAGCTGACTCCAAACATTTGTGTAGTATATTACTCACAATGTTTAGAATACACCTAAAATACCATGTCGCTAATTTATACACAGTCCATTTATCATTTAAACTGTCTTTAGCCTTCAGACATTCTCTCTCCAGCATCTTCAGTATCTTGTTATATTTAATTAATCTCTGATGACTAGTGATGTACTGACATTACAATTCATGACTGATGCTGAAGCTAAAGTTCAAATTTAGTCAGTGTTTTTGGTGGAAGTTAGCTGAAAGTAGCTTTTTAAAAAAAAACAAAAAAAACAAAAAAAAAAACAAAACAAAACAAATACAAATCCAATCCCTGCTTTTATGGTTCTCTGCAAAGCTGCACCCCCAAATTTATGCTCAAGGTTCCCTAGTAAAACAAATAAAAAATAAATATAAAATAAATGCACCCTGTGTTTAAAATGTACCAAACTGTATGTTGTATTGTAAATGTAAATGCAAAATATATGAACAACAAATGTATGTACTTAAAGAAAATATGCTAAAATATCTTAACATGAAATGCTGGAAAATAGATTTTGATCATACTTTAAATAAAAAAATAAAAATAAATTGGTATTAATCATACAAATTTTATATTACTGTGAAATATGCTTTCAGTTCAATTTTTTTTGCGTTTATTTTTTATTTTTTTTCTTGTAGCCTGTAATTTTGCACATTGTGCTATAAACATGAAAAAAAAATCACATTTAATTACATATTATTTAATGAATTTATTGTATATATATTATATGTTATCTTAATTGTAAAATCTATTTTGAAAATGCTTATATTAATCTTACTATTTTATTTAAAACAATGGTTTTAATTACAAAACTTTAAACAGTTATTTTATTTCAATGTCATATTTTCAGAAATTTGTAGTTTATAATTGTATTTATTAGTTTAATATTATGGCATGAATATTGATGGTCAAAGGCGCTTTTATAATAATAAAAAATCACTTTAAAAATAAAATAAACATATAGTTGCATTTAATGTTGTTACCGACCGCATAAAAAAGTAGTCCCTGTTATCACTTATAACAGCTATGAACCCTGGCCTCTTTTCTTTTCTCTCTTAAAATTAATAAGACAAAAAAAAAAAAAAATACACCTTGTGTTTTTACTGTGAAAATGTTGAACATTTTGAAACTGTAGCCCACTTGACAAGAAAATAAAGTGTTTCTCTTGAGTTACTATCCAGTAGACTAACTGACCCAAAAGGCCAAGTATAAACCAATAATAATTTGGTTTTCATTCATCTATCTATTTTTGCACTCATTCATGTCTAAACCTAAGTGGTGGTCATGTGGCATTGCTAGCTAACATTTGTAAGCTCACTGTGGTGTTGGTCTAACGCTGTCCGAATCGCCATGACTGAAAATGTGTGTTTTTTTTATTCTTCGTTGCTATGTTTTGGTTTGCATGAAACAGCTTTTTTGTATATTCTTACATATTGTTAACTCAAACAGTAACTCTTTAAGGATCACTGTTATTTTTATGCACAGCAGTCTCTAGACTTTACACAGCATGGTGCGAAACAGGACAGTTGACGTTTGGAAAAGTTGACAGGAGCGGAACCCGATGTGGTCTTCTGCTCTCGTAGTTTGGCATGTTGTGCATTTAAGATGCTTTTCTGCTCACCACGGTTGTAAAGAGTGGCTATTTGAGTTACCACCGCCTTCCTGTCAACTCAAACCAGTCTGGCATTTCCCCTATGTATGGAGACTTTTGGGACACCTTCAATATATACATTTCATAAAATAACGAGAATAAAATGAATGAAAAATATTCATAAAAAACACCTTGAGTGGATGTGTTTAAAAGTGTTACTGCAGCTGTAGATCATATATATCTAAGATAAGATTATATAAATGCCACTGAAGATTTGAACAGATTATAACAGGTTGCCTTAAAGTGTTGCTGTTGTATTATCTGTAACTCTGTCACTGACTCGAAGCAATACGTCCACGTTGACAGACTTATCCAACTCAAATTCATCTGACTGTTTCACTGGCCCCTGAGTCAGCGTGTCAGTAATCTTGCATGTACTTGTTCTCCTTCAGTACCGGCCCTTTGACCCATGTAAGCAGCTGTGGTGTTCTCATCCCGACAATCCCTTTTTCTGCAAGACCAAAAAAGGACCTCCGATTGATGGCACGATATGTGGGGACGGCAAGGTGCTAGTGCTTGGCCATTTACACAATATATGGAAAATGCAGCTCTCATTAAATAATTACTGTAGTATTGTTTGTGTTTACTTTTGTGTTGTCTCTCGGTCTCAGCACTGCTTTAAAGGACGCTGTGACTGGCTGAGTCCAGCCTTCATAAAGCGAGACGGGAACTGGGGCATGTGGAGTGAGTACGGTGCTTGCAATAGGCCCTGCGGCAGAGGACTACAATTCCGCACTCGTGATTGTGATGATCCACGGTATGTGTGTGTGGGCGCGTAAATCGTAAACGAAGAATCCACCACGAACGACTTTATTATTATATTCTTTATAATTAATACGTGATTTTCCACAGCATCCCAGATTTATTTTCTAATGAACTTCTTAAGCTCTATTCGGACATGATCGAACGCCCTGGGGTAATTTCTTATTTTACAGATACTACTCTGTGTCTGTGTTTTTTTTTCCCCCCTCCATCATCGTCTGAGGAAAACGACCTACTGCTTTTCACCAAACTCAACAGCCGTATGTTCATTTTAGTCCTGTCCAGATACACGTTTGTGATTTTCTACGCAGATGTTGGAAAAAAAAGATGCTACGGGCTGCTACGTTCCGTATTTAGACTAGCGTGCGTATGAGTAACCCTTCCCCGGATATTAAATACTTCCTGAATCATGAAAAACGAAATGTTTTAGAAGATGCACTCGAGCATACATTTTGTCTGAGTGTTAAAACCTCGACTATAAAAATAAAATCATAAAGAAAAGCGAGATTCTACAGGCTGGTTAAAAGAGCCATTATAACAGCAGCTACAGGTATAAAGCATTACTTTATATTCACATACGCTCAATATCTTCGACTTTTAGTTTTCCATAAATAATGATTAGTTGTATTACTGCCACTTCCTTAAGTATCAACAATTAAATGCTGATAAATTGATGCTGTAAACGATTTATATTCGAACTGCTAATCATTTACAGTTATTCATTTAGCACTTAGCATTTAACATTAGATACTTAGGGGAAGTGAATTTCCCATAGAAACATATTGAATTGGATTCTGGGTTTTCCGTTAAATTGGCAGAGCTTACTTTCTAATTTTAGTCAAGGTGGTTATCCGTTAATGAAGCAGTTATAATTAAGTCTCTAAGTAATTATTATTACATGTTTTACTTCTTTCATGTTCTGCAGTCCTGCCAATGGCGGACGCACCTGCCCAGGCTCAAACTATCAGTTCCGGGTGTGTAACACTCATGAGTGTGAGGACCCGTACCGGGACTACAGGGCCGAGCAATGCAGCTCCATGGACAGCAAATTTGAGCATCACGCAATGAAACACCACTGGCTGCCTTATGAGCACCCTGACCGTAAGTACCCAAACAACAAGCCATGCAGACACTAAGGGTTGTATTCAGAGTTGGGTTAAAAGAAAGTAGTGATTTAGGATTAAAATCAAACACAACAGCATTGAGAACCCCAACGCAACTCTGGAATTAAGGGCTACACAGAAGTTGCACTAGAGTTATGCACAAGGGGGTGGAGTTTGATTGAAACAGAGGCGTGTTTCCGCGACGTGCAATTTTGACCATCGACTTGCACAATATTGGTTTGACCGAGGAGCAGGATTAAGTCCAGGCCCATTGTCTGACAGTTTAATGTAACCACAATATGTCGTGCTGAAATATATGTTTTGTACTCAAAACACACTAAAAAAAAAAAAATCCTATGAAATGCCATTTGAGGGCAATATTACATTTACATTTACAGCATTTATCCAGAGTGATTTACATTGATCTCATTTATACAACTGAGCAGTTAAGGGCCTTGCTCAAGGGACCTGGCAAGCTTGGTGGTGCTGGGATTTGAACGCACGATCGGTTTTACAGTGCAGCAGAAAAAGCAAACAAACCTCTATTTCCTTATTCAGACCACATTTTCTATCCCTGATTTTTTAAAGAGGGGTTTAAAGGCAAGTACTTGTGTTTAAAGGAGATGTTACTGAAAAGCCCGGTCTCCATGCACTTTAAACTGGATAAGTTCATTTAACTAAAAAAATTGAGGAAAGTAATTACGTGAAAATTTTTAAGTTGATAAATCAATTTCTTTAAGCCAAATACACTTAAATAGCATTAATTGAGTATATTTAAGTGTATTTGGCTTAAAGAAATTGATTTATCAACTTAAAAATTTTGATGTAATTAATTTCCTAAAATTTTTTGAGTTAAATGAACTTATTTGGTTTTACAGTGTGTCCAAGCTATTAAAAAAATCTTGAGCTCATTACTGAAAACCTCATATCATTTTTCTGAGCTTGATTTGGCTCTGGTTTAAGAGATGCCTATATGGTAAATCTGTCCCTGTTGCATGTTTTCAGCTCCAGAGCACTGTGAAAGGGTGAAAATATGATCACGTTTCAGCTGCCGGCTCGAATGCCTCCTTTTGTCTTTCATCAACGTCCTCTGCGAGCTTGAGTTCTTCAAGCAGGCTGTGTAATCTCCACAGAACCGTTAACTCCTCAGCTGTGAGTGTGGATCTCACGATCACGACAGGAACAGCCAAAGTGGATCTTAGCAAAGCGGGGACTTTTTTGGTGTTGTCGAGATTTGACAGCAAAACAGCAGAACGTGTGTAGAGTTCTGTGCATGGATTATTTTTATTCCCTGAGCCCAGTTTGAGAGCTCAAATGCGTCTGGTAGGATTTAGTAAAGTGATATTGATTTGACGCAGAGCTCAAGTAATAGTGACAAGCCACAGAAATATTCTAGTTCCTTTTTCTTCTTCTTTTTTTTTTTTTAATGTGTGCAAAGACTTCATCGTTATTAACTGTTCTGATATACAAGATGTTACGTTTATTTGATTACACGATGTTGGGTTGTAAAGATTTGCCAGTTTCAATGTCAGACTGAATATTTACGATGCAGCTGCGGTAATTAAAAACAGCGTCTATCAGTCAGAAGGCATTTTGCTCTCAGTCTCTCCTCCTTTCTTCTCTGTGGCTGTCAGTGCTGGTGACGGAGGCTTTATGGTTTGACAGGAGTGCTTCAGAACACCGTCAGCTGGGAACTCTGTGTGTGAGATGGGAGTACACTTTTGCGAGACAAATTGCAGCTTTATATTAATGAGCTTGTTGTTATCGCTACTATAGCATCAACTTACACAGGGACCCGTATGGTAGACAGATTTATAAAAAACTCTTGGCAAAAAAAAAAAAGAGAGGCTGGTGAAGGGAGAACAGTTTATAGCTGTTATAATGTAAGATAACAGAAACTAGCTTGTTTTGCGGATGTTACAGAATGTTAAATGTAACTATAAATGTATAAAGTGTACAATGTCTTATACTTTAACAAAGGTTAATTTATTAGTGTTGCCAAGGGGGCAAGAGGAGGACAAGGAGACAGCATTGGGGGTTCGAATCTGCCTCCGCCCCATGTGTGCATGTTCTCGCCATGCTTCTGGGGTTTCCTTCGGGTACTCCGGTTTCCTTCCCCAGTCCAAAGACATGTGTTGTTGGCTTATTTCTAAATTGTCCGTAGTATGTGAATGGGTGTGTGAGTGTGTGTGCGATTGTGCCCTGCGATGGATTGGCGCCCCACTCAGGGTCTCCCCAACCTTGTGCCCCAAGTCCCCGGAGAGAGCCTCGGGACTCCCCCGCAACCCTGTGAAGGATAAGCGTTATGGAAAATGGATGAATTGATGGATAGTGTTGCCAAATTTCTGTGGTATTAGAGGAATAAAACACTTAAGGATGTGTTGTTATTGGAAAATAATCAACTTCGTGGTGATAACACATCACACAAACCCATCTTTGATTATTTTATACTAACAACATTTCGCTCCCTACAGGTAAGTGTTTTATCCCTTACATCAACTTCCTCTGCAAGATTGAGTTTCTCGAACAGGCTGTGCCTGTAGTATATGTAATCTCCACAGAACCGTTAACTCCTCAGCTGTGGGTCCAGATCCCATGATCATGGCAGGAACAGACAAAGTGGATCTTAACTAAGTGGGGACTTTTGGAGTCATACAGACTTGATGCCAGACAGCAGAATGTGTCAAATCAATAACAGATGAATGGATTTTTGATGGGACTCAGTTCCAGGTATGTTAGCAAATCTACAGCGTTTGCCTCCTCCTGTGCCCCTGATTGGCAGACTGCAAAGTAACACCTACCGTTGTAAGAAAATAATATGTCAGTATTCATCTGGGATGGGGTAGGAAAGAAACAAACCATGTGTTTGTTGATGTCTGATCAAACAAATTGGCATGACACATCCATAGAGATGTTACAGTCACCAGTCCCAGTGAAGGAGGCGTGGCCTTTGTGACTTGTCAGTCAGAGTAAAGGAGCCGTGGCCTTTATGGCTTGCCAGTCCCAGTGAAGGAGGCATGGCCTTTGTGACTTGTCAGTCCCAGTGAAGGAGGCGTGGCCTTTGTGACTTGTCAGTTCCCATGAAGGAGGCGTGGCCTTTGTGACATGCCAGTTCGAGTGAAGGAGGCGTGGCTTTTATGACTTGTCAGTTCCCATGAAGGAGGCGTGGCCTTTATGACTTGTCAGTTCCCATGAAGGAGGCGTGGCCTTTGTGACTTGCCAGTCCAAGTGAAGGAGGCATGGCCTTTGTGACATACCAGTCCGAGTGAAGGAGGCGTGGCCTTTATGACTTGTCAGTTCCCATGAAGGAGACATGACCTTTATGACTTGTGAGTTCCCATGAAGGAGGCGTGGGCTTTATGACTTGCTAGTCCAAGTGAAGGAGGCGTGGCCTTTGTGACTTGTCAGTTCCCATGAAGGAGGTGTGGCCTTTGTGACATGCCAGTCCAAGTGAAGGAGGCATGGCTTTTATGACTTGTCAGTTCCCATGAAGGAGGCGTGGCCTTTGTCACTTGCCAGTTCCACTGAATGAGGCATGGCTTTTGTGACTTGCCAGTCCCAGTGAAGGAGGCGTGGTCTTTATGACTTGTAAGTCCTAGTGAAAGAGGCGTGGCCTTTGTGACTTGTCAATCCCAGTTAAGTAAGCATGGTATTTATGACTTGTAAGTCCAAGTGAAGGAGGTGAGGTCTCTGTGCCTGTCAGTTTCCGTTAAGGAAATGTGGACTCTGCATCTGTCAGTACAGTGAAAGAGGCATGGCCTACTGTATGTGCCTGCCAAGAAAAATGAGTGGTCTTCCCCTATTCCAAGCTAATACTCTGTCAAATATTTTTGCCTAATAATCACAAAGTAGTGCATTGAAACAGGTTTAAAGTGCATTTTATTGAATTCCTGCTTCAAATATATCAATGTTTTGAAATTATTGATGGTCCTGTTTCCTGTCCTGTAGCTAAACAGCGGTGCACATTGTACTGCCAGTCCAAAGAGACACGAGTGGTGGTGAATATGCAGGAGCTGGTGGAACCGGGCAGCCGCTGCTCCTACAAAGACCCCTACAGTGTGTGTGTATATGGCGAGTGCGAGGTGAGCTTGTTGGCATATGTGTGCCCGTATGTGTGTGTGTGTGTGTGTGTGTGATTTGCTATTTGCTCATGGTATTTCTCTCTCTTTTCAGAAAGTGGGCTGTGAGAACGTAGTGGGTTCACCGCTTCAGGAGGACAAGTGCGGTGTGTGTGGGGGGGATGGAACCAAGTGCAAGACTCACAGGTTCAACTTCACCTTCAGTGATAAGAAAGGTCGGGCTTAATTTAACATAAATCTGAACTATGGGAATAAATTGGCAGGTTTGTAGCATTTTTGCAGCGTTACATCAAAACTATGTTTTGTGGTTTGGCCTCATAGGTGTCATCAAAGTGCTTGAAATTCCTAGAGGAGCGAGGCATCTGCTTATCCAGGAACTCAATGGAACAGCTAATATTTTGGGTAATCTGAACAGACTGAACCTAAACAGAATTTCAGCATGCAGAAATTAGGAGGTTCGTTGATTGTATCACTAAAGTGTGATAAGATTTTTCTTTTTTCAGCTGTGAAGAACAAAGCAACCGGAGATTTCTTCCTGAACTCGCATGGAGATTACCCAGAAACCCGTTCAGTCATCGAGAAAGGGCTTGAGTGGCAGTACGAGAACAAGAATTACAAAGACACCATTCAGACCAACGGACCTCTGAAGAATGAGGTCGTTATCATGGTATGGACACTATTTGTATTCATTTTCAATAAGACCATCAGAATAAAATCAGACAATGTAATCACTCATCTTCTTCTGCTGTGGATGGTCCCTACAGATTTCTAAAAACACTTGTCTCAGTGGATAATCTCACCTGGATACTCTAGACATGCAGATTAAAAGTTTTCGTCACATCAAACTTCCACAAAGGCATCGTTTTGATAAAGGCTTTGTGGGAGGAGCAAGTGACTTTAACCTTGTAATTGTTGAAAGTAAGGCTTACTCAAGGTTAACCCGTGATTAGCCCCACCCACTTCAGAGATGATCATTTTAAAAAAAGGACAGAATATTTCAAAGATGCTTGCTAAGCAGTAAGAGCCAGCAGACACTGCGTTCGGGAGGTGTATTTACGTCACCCTACATGTCTAAGATGCTTATATATTTCTTTGATAGATTCGGATGCACAGCTCAGCACGGGTGAAGGTGTCGATCAAATACATTACCGACTTTGACCGACTGAGCGACAGAGCCAACGAGAACAACATGGTGCCTGACAATGCAGTACCCTACTCCTGGGTGGTTAAGAAGTGGACCCCGTGCTCCAAAACCTGTGGGACAGGTATCACACCCTAACATCACACATGTGTATTGTGTGTTCTGGGGAAAGAAAAAAAAAAGTAGAGGTAGAATGAGAACTGATTTAAAACTGTAATGTGTGGGTGTGTTTACCTTAATAAACAGCTCTCTGTTTGTGTGTGTGTGTGTGTGTGTTCTCAATTGTGTGTATAAGGCACGCAGATGACACGCTATGGTTGCCGTAAGAACGCTGAGATGAGGCTGGTGCACCGGCGCTTCTGTGAGAAAATCAAAAAGCCTTCTGTAATTTTCAGGGACTGCTACTTACGAGAATGCGCTCAGCCCATGTACGTAAGTGTGTGTGTGTGTGTGTGTGTTGTGTTTTACACAGGCAATGATATTGTTAAATAATAATAATAATAATAATAATAATAATAATAATAATGTTATTATTATAGGGGGCACAGTGGAGTTTGCATGTTCTCCCTGTGCCTCGGGGGTCCAGGCATGGACCCCCCCAGTCCAAAGGCATGCCTTGCAGGCTGATTGGCATTTCTAAATTGTCTATAGGGTGTGAATGAGTGTGTCCTGTGATGGGTTGGCACCCCATCCAGGGTGTCCCCCACCTTGTGCCCTACATGCCCAGTGATAGGCTCCAGGCTCCAGGCTAGATCTGTCAGAGCTGCTGGGTTTAATACCTTTTTTAAGGACTGTGATGAATATTTTCTATAATAAATGCCTCTTGTGTGTATATGTGTTTGTGTGTTGTAGCTGGGTGACTGGAGATTGGGGTGAGTGCAGTAAGTCCTGTGGTAGGTTTGGGACTCAGACACGCTCAGTGCGCTGCGTCCAGCCGCTCAAAGACGGAAAGTTCAAATCGATCCGGAGTCGATACTGCAACGATGAACGTCCTGAGGCGAGACGCGACTGCAACCGCATGCTCTGTCCTGCTGAGTGGAAACTGGGGCCGTGGTCACAGGTGCAATAACGTGAAAACACATACATGTATTATTGCACTCATGGTGTTCAATAGGCTTTTGAAATCTGGCTTATGCGTCAGTTCAGACAAAGCAGAAAGAACCCTGTTGGATTTTATATTATAGATCAGAGGTATTGAACTAAAATTGGTAAAGGTCCAGCTACATAGAATTCTTGGCTTACAAAGGTCTAACTTTGTATACCTCTAACTGAATTACCTTTTAAGAGTTTACTATTAGTGATTAGTCATGGCTATAAAAAACAAAAAACAATTTACATTTATTCATTTAGCAGATGCTTTTTTTATCCAAAGAGACTTACAAATGAGGAAATGCAAGCAAAGCGATATATCAAGCGGAGAACAGTACAAGTCGTGCTACCGTACAAGATCTTTTAATTGAGTTCTAGAGAAGCAAAGTGCGCAGAGTCGAGGTGTAAGAGCCAGAGTAAGTTTTTTTTTGTTTGTTTTTTTTTTAAAGGATAATGTGGAGGTTAGCATTTTAGGGGTTAGCTACGTGCTCACGGAAGAGGTGGGTCTTTAGCTGTTTTTTGAAGATAGGGACAGATTCTGCGGTCCGGATTGAGATTGGAAGTTCATTCCAGCACTGAGGGACAGTTAGTGTGAAGGTTCTGGAAAGGGACCTTGAGCCACGCTGAGTAGGTACTACTAATCGTCGGTCGTTAACCGATCGCAGATTGCGTGAGGGACCGTAAGCCTTCAGGAGAGTGTTAAGGTAGGGGTTTAGCACGATTTTTTTGTTTTGTTTTGCACTGGTGGTTCATGTTACCACTTTTGATTAGTGACAAATAAGTGGCTGTTTTAAACTTAAAATGGAGAATTAATTATGTCCAATCCTATTTAATCATTTTTTAAAGTCTGTGAAAGCTCTCTCCTTTCTTGATGAGTTCCCTTTAGCTAAATAATGTAAATAAATTAAGTAAAAAAAAAAAAAAAGGTGTCATTGAACTGTGGCAGGTTTTGGCATTTGACACCCTTGCTACAAACAGCTCATGTTTTTGCTTTGTTTCTGCATACTCAGAGTTTTTGTTTGTGTGTGTGTGTGTGTGTGTGTGTGTGTGTGTGTGTGTGTGTGTGTGTGTGTGTCTTAATTGTACCTGTAGTGTTCGGTGACGTGTGGCAAAGGGACTCAAGAGAGGCAGGTGCTTTGTCATACTCGCGACAACACCATCGGACTGTGTTTGGAATCCAAACCTCTGGCACTGAGATCCTGCAGCATGGACCCATGCCCAAGTGAGTCCACTCTTCTTATTACACCCCCTAGAGGGAACTGATTTAAAAACAAAAATCTAAACCACAGAGAGGAAACCATCAAAAAATTCCATCCACCTGAGACAGCAGGGTCTGTGTGTATTTTGTCGACCATGAGAAAGCATGTCTTTAAGTTATGGAAATCTTCAAGTAGAAAGAAGGACATGATTAGCATTCAGCTATAGCTAGCACGTCTATGCTGCTAGTGAGCTAGCTAACGTATAATCTTTTTTTAAACGTTTGAATTAGAGATGCACCGATGTATCGGCTGATAGTTTAAAAACATCCGATGATCAGGGCCGATTATATCCTGTCAATCATAAGAGGGCGGGGGAAACACCTGCATTTCGTGCTGTGTGTAAAGATGTCTCTTGTGTGGAATGAGTTAATCTCTGTAATCTCTGCACTGATAAAATTTTACACCGGATGCTGAAGCAGTGAAGCGGGAGTTTCGGCATCGAGTCTAAATTTTTTTTTTTGCTGCGCTGCTCGCGCTGAATTAAAGGGCCAGTACACCGCTGAAAGATTTAAATGAAGATGAGTTGACAAAAAAGTATATATTGCACAGAAAAATATATTTGTAGAGTAGTATATT
>JANDJT010000217.1:26211774-26231388 GCA_024331685.1 Stegophilus panzeri | reverse complement strand
ATAGATAGATAGATAGATAGATAGATAGATAGATAGATAGATAGATATTATATATTTACCAGATATATAATATCTGGTAAATGGTGCACTTATATTCCAAAGTTTAGACCACACCCATTTCAGGTTTAAATCTGAATAAGAGAATAAGACACGAATATTTGGAGCACTAGAGACAGATGCAGATAATGGGATTGTGTTACACCACTACTTGCTCATACATTTGTAAGAATTTTTAAGGATTTACGCCACTCAGTTTGTTCAATTCTGAGGCTTGCGTCACCACATTTGTGTGGTGACATAAATATGACAAAACAGTTTGAAAAGTGATAAGAAAAATGCCAAAAAAAAAAAAAAAAGCCCTGCTAGATGTTTGAATTTCTAAACAGTATAAATACCAGCTGTCAAATTATCCTTGATGCACACATGCCTTTGTTTATACTGTAGAGATGACAGTGGAGGAAATTAAATACCAATTTAAAAACCGTGGGAAATTTTGTTTATATTTAGAATTTTATTTGAAATGTAATTTATTTTACTAAATTTTTCAGTGATGATTGTTCATTCAGTGGAGCATGACAGTGAGGCAGGCATGTTTGCAAATGCCACAAGTGACTTATAACTCAGGTAATGAGAGAGAGAGAGAGAGAGAGAGAGAGAGAGAGAGAGAGCGAGAGAGAGACCGAGAGAGTGAGAGAGAGAGACCGAGAGAGAGAGAGAGAGAGAGCGAGAGCGAGAGAGTGAGAGAGAGAGAGCGAGAGCGAGAGAGAGAGAGCGAGAGCGAGAGCGAGAGCGAGAGAGAGAGAGAGAGCAAGAGAGAGAGAGAGCGAGAGCGAGAGAGAGAGAGAGAGAGAGAGAGAGAGAACATGATGTGGATGATGCTGAAGATGAATCAATCTAAATAACAAAATATAGACCCTGGTTAATGAGGACTGCTATATATATAATGATTTATAATCATTATAAATTATATTTGCTATTTTTTAAAGTGCATTGTCTTATTGTTGTTGTTGTTGTTGTTGTTGTGTGTTTTTATGTAATATTTACTGGATGTGCCAGACATCTATAAAGACAAATAAATATCTGTCATTCTGTATGCTATGAATAACTGCTGGTATAAAGATACACTTAGTTCCCATGGTCATATTTATAATCTGAGATCTTATTTATCATATATTAAACTGAATTCAAACCAGACAATCAATGTGATGGTGTCGTTCTGTGGAATTGGACTGAGATCTTTTAATTCGATTCTCTCCCTTTTCACTTTTGAAACTAACCATTATAATTCATGTGGGATATGTGCGAAAGAAAAACATATTTCAATTTAGGAAAATTTTAGTTAGTTAGTTACATTTACATTTATATAGCGCTTTTCTAGACACTCAAAGTGCTTTAGATAGTATTGGTGGGGGGACGTACAATGGCTAAGGCTCAGGTTGTGGAGGGATTAAGACCTCAGCATATATAATGAGGAGGTGACGTCTTTGAGGGTTGTGTGAAGATGAAACCAGCTTCTTGAGCTTACAAGCCTGTATACGCTCTGTATCGGCTGTTGTGTGTGAATCACAATCTCCAATCACAGGCTTTCCAAACGTTGTCTCTGCATTAATATGCTATGGTCCTGGTCATACTTTGAAATCCAGTGAAATAAAGGACACCGTCTGAACTTACCAGAATTTTGCATTAGTTTAAGTTCTATGTCATTTATGACGTGTGGTATTTAAACGTACTTTGTTAACTGCTTCCATTAAACAGTATACACATTTTGCTAGACCAGTGACTTTCTCTTGAAGTTCTTAAACTTCTCGTGAACATACCTTCCATCCAGGTATGCACATCTGGCATGTCTTTCATACTTTTTTAACCTTGCACAGCATATCTCCGTGTTCACTGAAACATTTCTATGTTATTTAGCTAAGAAAGTTGGTAATTGGTGTCTATTTACTTCACTAATAATGTCAGCCATCATTCTTCAGTTTTTAGAGCTTCCCTAAACTTTCCACTGCTCCAGCCATATTCCATACCTTTCCAAACCTTCAATCTGCCATCTCAAATGTCTAAATCCTCAGATGATTTTCTCTCTTCACTTTATATTTTATTACTTTTTTACTTTATTTATTTTGTTCAGTTATTCATGTGACAGCTGGCACCAAAGCAGGGATGAGCAGGATGTTCCAGACTTCTGTTAAAAGCAAAAGTAAAGGATCTTTTGAAGATAACTAAAATTTCCTGGCATGTCTAAGGGGTTTAAGACATCTGCAAAAACATTTAATCTCCACCAGAAAGACCATGTGCGTCCATGTTTTAGAAGATGTTTAAGAAGAGGTAAAAAAATAAATAAATAAAAGACACATGAAATGTCTAAGCCTTGCTCTCAGTTCTCTTTGTACAGTCGAGTTGGTTGTTTCTCACCTATCTATCTTTATCATTTGAACAAAGCTGGAATTGCTTTGAGTCTCTGTTAGAGCTGTACACTTTTCAGAAACCTGTTTCATCTTACTGGAGTTTTATATTATGCTATATCTATACTTCAGAGACACCATATCCATGCCTTAGAGGGCCACAGCAATGCAGAGCTGATCCTTCTGCTTCATTAAACACCCCCAGTTTTACTCATCAGCATTCGTCCTCAATACTTGCTTTATCCTTCTCAGGGTAAGGGTGGATCCAGAACATGTGGAGGGAATAAACCCCTGTTGGGACACCAGTCCAATGCAAGGTATCCTGCACACTCACTTTTAACCATAGGGGCAAATTATTTGTCACCAATCCACCTACCAGAAATTTGGAGGAAATCCGAGTACTCGGAGGAAACCCACATGGACACAGAAGGTGCAGAACTCTGTATATGTATCATTTCATTTATATGTAACAACTATAAAACTGCATTTTATTATTAATATTTGACATTGACACTAAATCATGAAATGACAATGAATTTAATCTACTTAATGTTTTTATAACACTTAGGTTTGAATATTGTAGAGTGTTGCCGGCTTGTATTCTACAGTACAATATTCAAACCTAAGTGTTATAAAACCATTAAGTAGATTAAATTCAGTCTCAGTGTTTGTGTCAAATAATAATAATAAAATGCAGTTTATTATTATTATTATTATTATTATTATTATTATTATTATATTATTATGCGGGGGTTTCCTCCGGGTACTCCGGTTTCCTCTCCCAGTCCAAAGACATGCATGGTAGGCTGACTGGCGTGTCCAAAGTGTCCGTAGTGTCTGACTGAGTGTGTGAGTGTATGTGATTGTGTGCCCTGTGATGGATTGGCACCCTGTCCAGGGTGTACCCCGCCTTGTGCCCGATGCTTCCTGGGATAGGCTCCAGGTTTCCCAGTGACCCTGAAAAGGATTAAGCGGTATAGAAGATGGATGGATGGATGGATGGACTAACACTATATGAGACTGAATTTAATCTATTTAATGTTGTTTATTTTATTTTTTTTAATAACATTTGGGTTTGAATATTGAAGAATGCTGCTGGCTTGCACTCTGTTGGTTTTTGAAGTACATTTCAGTTGTTCAGAATTCAGTCCCTTTTAGGAAAAGAAGTTCTCCTAAAGCTGAGGAACCCATCCCAACACTACACTACACTCAGACCTAAGGGTCACCGAGGTCCCTAGCTCTTTTTCAAATGTTTCAAATTCAGCATTTAATGAATTCTAAATTAATTTGGTGGGCTGGATTAGAACCTTTATTTGGCTGGTTTTGGGGCTGTGGGCTCTATGTTTGACACCCATGCATTATGTATATAGTATTGTACATATGCGATATGTACACGGACTACTTGTATAGCGGGACTGCACATTGTTGCTTGCTGTATATACTGCTCATATGTATGTGTGTGTATATATAGATATATATAGATATATATAATGTATATAGAGTTTGCACTTCTATACATATTTATGCATCCTGTATATACTCTTTATATATCCCTGTATTGTTCTCCTTACTATCTCTTTTAACTCTTCTTTCTTTCCTTTTTTTTTGGCTGCTGCTGTGACACCCTAATTTCTTCATCTGGGGATTAATAAAGTATTATCTTATCTTATCTTATCTTATCTTATCTTATCTTATCTTATACTAAGCTTCTCAGTCCTGTCACTGGAAGTGGTAGAGTGGTGGTAATGGTCATTCTTAATCAGTTGTTAGCCTGTACCAGCATACCCTGCTAGCTCTGATAGCTTTACCATCATTATCCATTTCCACCACTTTTGAGAGTAGGAACTGCCATGCAATATTTAGTATGACACACCTGGTAATCAGTGCCTTCTGTGAGTCATCTCCTGAATTCTTCTCATTTTAACATTTGAGAGAATTTCTATTGTCAAAATGGCCTCGCTGACCTCTGAAGAGCCTGTGCTCTTCATCCAGATGGATGATGAAGATACAGATATACCTTTATGATGCAGACACATATACACCTCTCCATCTGCTAAAAAAAAATAAAATAATAGAAATTGAAAGATACAAAGCTTGATATTTCCTGCCCCCATGACTCTTCTAAAACAGGCTGAAGATGTGCCCAGGCTCAAACTATGTGACCCAGTTTCAGGACACTTTTTTTTTTATCGAATCTGCATGTAAACCAGTTGTCAAGTTTCAAAATGAGTGTGACAGGTCAGAATGAATTTCACGAAGATGAAAGATGACTATGACTCGACAGCTGTTTTAAACTGATAAGAGCACGGACTTGTACGGAAACCTTATGGAGAAGGTCAGTTGGTAACCTAAAGGACTGAGAAGAAACTTCACCTTTCGACAGGACAGTGCTCACGAACACAAGGCCAAAGCAACACAGGAGTGGTTAAAAACAAAAAGGTGCATGTTCTACTAAAGTCCAGATCTGAATCCCATTGCCAATCTGTGAAACTGTTTCAGTCAGCAAACACCATCCGACCAACCTGAAGAACCCCTTCAGTAAAAAAAGTCTCTATATTTAGCTCTATACTTTGATTGAATTTATTCAGTTTCTATGGTTTATTTCAACATTACACGTTTTTACAAATTAAAAAGAAAAAACCGAAAAGCATGTGGCTTAGTGTGAGACTGCACCGGGAAGGAGGTGTTTGGGAATATTTGCGGATATTTATGTAATCCCTCTCCCTCTCTCTTAGATAAGCTGTGTGTAGCAGTCAGCTTGGCAGAAGCCAGGCAGCAAAACTGACAAGCAAGCTGAAAAGCGGTAATTTTGTTTGTTTGTCATTGAGCTTTATATGAGTACCTGTCAACCATGTCAACAGGCACAATGGAAATTGCACTCTTATTCTGGGTCTGCTATGTTCTCTGAGTGGGGTGCTGCTGACATTGTCATGTTGGTGCCAAAAACTGGGAACTGCTCAGGGAACAATGTAGTGCAGGTATGGACTCCTCTCAGCAGCAACAGTAGGAAATGTTAACCTGAATCTTGGTTGTATTGTTCCTTGATTGAACAGTCCTAAAGATCCAATTAACGTCTTCTTCCTCTCCAGCAATTCCACCAATGATCACCCTTTCCCTCGCTAGTATGTTTCCAAGTTGTATCCGGATATGTCTGACCTATGTTCACCTTAGCATTAGCATTACCCCCTAAGAACACGTTCCTTCCAGAGAGTTCCACGCTACACCATGCACCCACTTGCTAGAGAAAACAAGACTTATTAAGGTATTACCTGTGATGTTGTTACGTTGTAGCAATCCTGATACCTAGCTCCAACACAGCTTTGGTCATTTCCCTGTGTAAATACAACTATTAGAAAATCTGGCTAAATTACATATCTTTGAGCAGAGAAAACCCCAACAGCGCTGACCATTGATTCGGCTAAATGCTTGGTGTTCCTTCGTAATAAATCTTTACAGTAATTTGTTTTGGTTCACAGTTTAGGTGCTGACAATGAAGCTGTTGCTTCCTGACCGTGACAGCTGGAGTGAGTTTATGTGATTGGATTCACTGATGCGGCAGGTGTCTGAGTCTAGCAACTAGTGTATCATTTTAATGAACTGAACTGTGATACATATAACTGCAGACACACCACAGATGGTATTTGCATCATGGTAATAAGTGATTTCCATAATTACAGAGTGGATTCAGAGTAAATTCTGATCAGTTAATGCAAAAAAAAACCAAATGCAACAAGTGATAAACTTTTCTCCTGAAAAGTTACAGGTAACTGAGAATGTACAAACATGTACAGATGGGTGACATGTTAAAAGAAAGAATAGTGGCTCTGCTGTGAGAGGCATTTATTTTGCTGGCATGGTTTGGCTCCACATGTCCCCTTAAAGAGAACTCTCAACTGCAAATAAATACACATTTCAAGACAAGTTTGGTTTACCAAAACGATTAAAAGCGAATGGGCAGATGTGGCTGCCATTCTAGACCTTTCTGGAAAACCTTTAAGCTCAACTCTGGAAGGTGAAAAGTTCATGTTTCTCAAACAACATGAGCATGAGAGATGCAAGCGCATCGCCCGCCGCCACAAGGGTGTTATCCATGACACCAGCGGAACCCAGTTTGAGACAGGATATGAGAGTCCTCACCTCTTCCATGAGTGTGATGAATCTTTAAGATAACAACCTCTCATGCTTCTTCTAAATATAGTGTTAAGCCAGCAACACCAAAGAGATAGCGTTATGAGTGTTGCTAACGCTAGGTTATATATCCATGGGTTTAGTAGAAAACATAGTAATGTTGAGTTTGATATTTAGATGTGTAATAAGCAACCTTAAGGTGTGTTAAGAAACATTTAGACGGCAATGTATAACCACAAATAGAACATGTTAAGAGTATATCTACCAGAAAATGTACAGTCGTTAGTTGCCGAATGCCAGGGGAAGACACTCCGTTACGAGGAGACAGCATCTAAAGGCTTTTAGGCTGTTAAGGACCAAAAACAAGTAGATCTAGTTATATGTTAAAGAGTAAGAACAACTGTGAAATTTGAACTTTGTGTTTTTGTTAGGTTTGTTACTATTCAATAAAACAAATCCAGAAGCGATAGGAAATAACTGTCTAGCTGGAGGTAGTAACCAACTATATAGGGTTAAAAAATGAACTTAGGATAATCCACTGAGAGTTATCAGGGAGATGTACAATCTCCAATACACAATCCAACTTGAAAGTAGCAAAGAATAGGGTTAATGGTGGTAGTGACTTGACTGACTTGACTTAATTCATTACATCTGAGGGGGGATGACCACAGTAGACTTCTATCTCTTTCTGTTTTTGGCATTGGGTTTTGCCTCTCCCCAAGGTAATCCAATTTTCTGCAGGTCTGTTGTTCATTCTGTGCACCAGGGGGTTGTCGGTTTCCCTTAGGGATTCCAGTCAGATGCTTGTTTCGTGATGTTAAAGTTATTTTTTCTCAATGGATGGCCTATACATTTCCACCTTCACATTTTGATATGGGTTATTGGGTGATCCATTGCTTTAATCAGTGTTGCTGATGGCATTTGGTCATCTCTGGACTGGACTACTGCAACTCGCTCCTGGCAGGTCTGCCTCTGAGCACCATTTGACCTCTGCAACTGATCCAGAATGCAGCTATGGAGCTGGTTTTCAACCTTCCTAATTTTTCCCAAACCACCCCATTGCTACACTCCCTCTACTGGCATCCTGTAATTGCCTGCATCAGATTTAAAACACTGATGCTTGCCTTCAAAGCCAAAAACGGACCAGCACCCACTAACCTCAAAGCACTAATCACACCACGGGGTGCACCACTCTCCCTCCGATCCTCTAGCACTACTCGACTGGTCCCACCATCTCTCATGGTACATGGAAGGCATGCGTCAAGACTCTTCTCTGTTCTGGCACCTAGGTGGTGGAATGAACTTCACCTAGATTGTCACGAATTCCCCTCGCACTGAGTGCCGGAGCAAGCAGAGCTCTCAACAGCCCGTAGCACGACAGCACATGCTTCCGGGTTGTCAGTGACTTTGTTTACTTTTGACACGTGTCTTTTGTTTTGGTTTCCTGTCCATGCTCCTGTTGTGTTATTGGTTATTTCCTAATTTCTCAGCTCTTCTCGTTTCCCACTTTGATTTCGTTTTGTATTTAAACTCCTCGTGTGTCTTTATTCAGTGAGAAGTATTAGGTGTCTGTGTTTAACCGCCAGAACCATACCAAACCTTTGATCCTCATTCGTGATTCCTGGTTTTTTGGTCCTGTTTAGTCCTTGTTGTTCTTGATTCTTGTTTCGCCTAGTTTATCCTGTTCGTCATTCGCCTGACCTTTTGCCTGTTTATTTATTTATTTATTTATTTATTTATTTATTTATTTATTTATTTTAACCACATTTGTGATTTACATTTTTGGATTTGTCAGCTTTTAATAAATATAAGCTCTAAATGCATTTGTAATTTGTATCCGTCTCCAATTCCATCACATGACATAAATATCCAAACACCTGAGTCACTGGCAGTCTTCAAACGACGTCTCAAGACCTACCTCTTTCTAAAGTACGTAAACTAGTTAAAAAAATAATAATAATGTGTTGCCTGTGTCCTTTTCTTACTATATTAACTCCCCGACAGGGTTTTTATACTGATGGTATTGTTAGACCGTGACCTAGTGATATATTTATTGATTTATAGAGAATTCAAAGTACTTCTGTACGTCACGCTGGATAAGGGCATCTGCCAAATGCCATAAATGCAAATGTGTATCTCAGTCCTAGGATGTTTTGCAGACAATGGTTGAGAAATACTTGTAGAATTTTGTTGGAGGTTGATGTTTCTCTCCATGTCTTTCAGGGGTTGTACTCGAATAGTGTTGATTCTAAGTGAAGGCTTGTTGAGCTTTTCTTTTTCGGGACTTAATATCTTCATCAGTACCCCCCAGTTGTGCTGACGACACTTCCCAGGTATGTGAACTCCTGAATACTTTCTACTTTTTGTTCCTCTGATTTGGATCATTTTCTCTTGACTGAAGTAGACTCTCATGGTTTTTGTATTTGGTGGGTTAATAAAGAGGACTACTCTCTTTGTGGTAGTTTTTAGGTCGCTAGCCTGTCGCTGCCAGTCTTAAAGGCGGTGAGACGGATCGCACATGTCATCAGCAAAGTTGTGGATCCTTTAGGTGACTCTGTATTGTCCATTGTATGCCTCGATGGTTGTTTTATGCTGTCCTACAAACCCAAACAGTGACTATCAGAAGTATTATTGTACCCATGGATCTGAAATAAAAAATCAATAACATGAGTAGTTGGATACATGAGCAATAGAATAGATACTGATTGATACATATACTGTGCGTTTAATTTACTGTACACAGGTAAATAATGTGAAATTATTGTGTGCCTTTTTTAATGTGCTAACTTTCCAAAAGACCTGGTGAGTTTGGATGTCAAAGCAAAACTGAAACTCACATGAATGTATAATTAAATGTGAGGCTATTTAAATGTGGGAAATTGTTTAAAAATATTATATGAATAAAAAATAAGAGCGTAGACATAAGTGTGTTCTGATAATAAAAGGTATATCTTAATAAAAACGCTTTTAGAAGCACTGACGATACAAAATGTACGCATTTGCTTTAACTCTGCCTTGTTGTTCACGCATATAGGAAACAACACCCCTAAATTAGCATAGTTATTCTGACAAAAACACCAAACGTGCTAATTTACACGCTACAAAGTTCAGGGAGCTGCCAGAATTAGATATCCAATAAATCAGATGAATCATCTAAACATCGGATATGTTAAATTTCCAACAATCAGCCTCAAGGCAAAAGTCTTCACACCCTATTTCCCACACATGGTGTCAAAGAGCTAAATCCCTCAGGCTCACTGAAATGCTTTTCTAACCTATAACTGGTATGTTTTATTCATACGTAAGAAATTAATCCAGAAATCGGTGTAGCCAGAGGACATGCTGCAAACAAGGGCTTGGTATCTGGCTTAGCTGTCAGTATTATTGCACAATAGTAATCCTTAATAATAACGTGTGCTAACAACACAGGACAGTACAGTACTACTAAAACAGGACACTAGGTACAGTGAGTGACAGTGTAGCGCCGAACAGTACACAGTTCTAGTGGGGAAGTGTCCGATATAAGATGTAGTGCAGAAGATAGGTGCCAAAGAGTAACAATATAATATAAAAATGGTGTAAATATAAACATAACATGCTAAGACTGAGTATTCAGCAAATTAGCTTATACCAAATATGAACATAGCAGTTATAGTGGTAGCAGCCAGGTAAAGTGTATATAGTGACAATAAATTAAATACTATATTTTTTATAATACAGTAGCAGCAAAAATGCAGGAATGTGCAAATATTGAAATCGGAATGGGATGGTGTTCAGTTCAGAGATAGAGAGAGAGAGAAAGTGTGTGTGTGTGTGTGTGTGTGTGTGTGTGTGTGTGTGTGTGTGTCAGTCTAGGCTTTTAATATTGAGGAGTCTGATGGCTTGGGGGAGGAAGCTGTTACACAGTCTGGCCGTGAGGGCCCGAATGCTTCTGTACATTTTTCCAGACGGCAGCAGGGTGAAGAGTGTGTGTGAGGGGTGTGAGGGGTGTGTGGGGTCATCCACAATGCTGGTGGATTTGCGGATGCAGCGTGTGGTGTAAATGTCTATGATGGAGGGAAGAGACACCCCAATGATATCAGCTGTCCTCAATATCCGCTGCAGGGTCTTTTGATCCAATAAGGTGCAATTTCCGAACCAGACAATGATGGAGCTGCTCAAGATGCTCTCAGTAGTTCCTCTGTAGAATGTTGTGAGGATGGGAGGTGGGAGATGGACTTTTTTCAGCCTTCGCAGAAAGTAGAGACACTGCTGGGCTTTCCTGGCTATGGAGCTGGTGTTGAGGGACCAGGTGAGGTTCTCCGTCAGGTGAACACTAAAGAATTTGGTGCTCTTGAAGGAGAGTGGTCGCTCCATGCTCTCCTGAAGTCAACAACCAGCTCTTTTGTTTTGTCCACATTCAGAGACAGGTTGTTGGCTCTGCACCAGTCCGTTAGCCGCTGCACCTCCTCTCTGTATGTTGACTCTTCATTCTTGCTGATGAGACCCACTACGGTCGTGTCAGTGGCAAACTTGATGATGTGATTGGAGCTGTGCGTTTCTACACAGTCTTGAGTCAGCAGAGTGAACAGCAATGGACTGAGCACACAGCCCTGGGGGGCCTCCGTGCTCAATGTGGTGGTGCTGGAGATGCTGTTCCCGATCCGGACTGACTGAGGTCTCCCAGTCAGGAAGTCCAGGATCCAGTTGAAGAGGGAGGTGTTCAGGCCCAGTAGGTTCAGTTTTCCAATCAGGTGCTGAGGAATGATCATGTTGAATGCTGAACTAAAGTCTATGAACAGCATTCGAACGTTGGTGTCCTTGTCCAGGTGGGCGAGGGCCAGATGTAGGGTGGTGGCGATGGCATCATCTGTTGCGCGGTTGATGCGATAAACAAACTGCAGCGGGTCCAGTGAGTGGGGCAGCAGGGTCTTGATGTGCCTCATGACGAGCCTCTCGAAGCACTTCATGTTGATGGATGTGAGTGCAACGGGACGGTAGTCATTGAGGCAGGACACTGAAGACTTCTTCAGCACGGGGACGATGGTGGTAGCCTTGAAGCACATTGGAACGATGGCGCTGCTCAGGGAGATGTTAAAGATGTCAGTGAGAACATCTGCCAGCTGGTGTGCACATCCTCTGAGCACTCTGCCAGGAATGTTGTCTGGTTCAGCAGCCTTCTGTGGGTTGACTCTGCATAGAGTTTTCCTCACATCAGCCGTGGTCACACACACACAGCACCTGATCGTTGGGAGGACGGCTGATCTTCCTCACCGCCACGTCATTCTGCGCCTCAAACTGAGCGTAGAAGTTGTTCAGCACATCTGGAATGGAGGCATCACTGTCACAGGCGGGTGATGTTTCAGTAGCAAACATCACATTCTTGACATCTTCTTGCTTTCATTTTTGAATAGACTGCTGGATGTTGTGAGCCATTCTGCCCCTGGCACATGAATTTGTTTTTATCAATGCATTAACAGAGAAAAGTGATGTTCCAGAAGTTTATAGTAAGTTTAATTAGGAAGCTTGGAGTAAGAACAGATGGAAAATGAAACGTCACCAATTTAGAGAAAGAGATAGTTAGAGATAGTTGCAGGAATGATGGGACCCCCTGAATTGAAACTGAACAAAAAAGGGTGAAGTAGACTTCCAACTGCATATCCCATTCATAACTAATTTAGTCCCAGGTTCATTTAGTTTCATTTAGACCAGGAGCTGGACACTGTAGACACTGTGTCCAGTTAGTCCAACATACTGTACTGACTGGACCCTATGGTTATGAGTTATTCATGGGAACGCTGATGTCCTTAGGTTATAAACAGTTTGGATTTGCAGATGGGATTTTTCTCCAGGATGAAACACCTGGGGGTGTGGTGAGGTGAGACGAAGCTACTCTTTAAGGTCACAACTTTCTGAAGTTAATGGATACTAACCACAAATGTATGGAATTTAATTGCAATTAAATTGTAAAATTAAATTGACCTTGAATGCCAAATAGAATTAATTTACATTTTCATTTAATTAACAATTTATATTGTTAATTTTCAGTGAAGGCTTTTCAACAGTGACTCAGGTATCAGCAAAATTTTAAAAAATTAAAAGACCTCATGGGGGTCTCATGCTAGACCAAAAAGTTTTGACATTTGCATACGTTTTTTTTTCCTCTCAGTCTTTACATGGGAAACAAGGTCACTTTGGTGAGCAAGCATTTCTGATTTGCAGCATTTGCAGCCCACCTTTTTTTTTTAAATTATGGCCTTCTATGGCCATTATATACTCCATAATCATGCTTCCCCTTTCCCAGTCTTTGCACTTTATCTTAAATGACAGATTAACAGAATTAACCGATTAACAGAACTGGATCTGTACGTTGTAGATAGACTGCCTCTACTTCCACTTTCCCTTTGTTTGCCGTGGCTTATGTTTGTAGCAATGGATTAAGATTTAATTCTGATTAAAAGTTCTGCTTTAAAAAGAGATCTTGGTGGTGCAGACCCTTTTTAAACTTTTTAAACCCAAAAATACAGTACATGTTTTCAAATGCCTGTTCTTGATGGAATGTAATGTTGTTATAGCTATATAATGGAGTCCTTTACCTTTGTGTCCAGATAATATACCTGGATGTTGCCAGCAACAATACGTTATCCACAGGGTTCACCTTTTTTGGTGTTGTTGAGAGGAATGACTTGCCTTTAAGATAAATGGTCATCAAAACAATTTTCAAAACTGGGACTGCAGCTGGCCTTTATCAAATTCTGACATTTACATTCATTCGTTTGGCAAAGGCTTTTTAACAAATGTCTGAATGTCTTTACATTGTGTAAAAACAGCTTCTTACCAATCTCATGGCCTCAGGAAATTAGTGTGCTGACTTAAAAAGGGCTTTAAAAAAAAAAAAAAAAATGTTTGATCTACACTCAAATCATAAATGGAGGACGTTTCATATTGGTCCTTATCTGGTAAATTTCACTTCACTTACTGTATGGAAGCTGATTTAAGTGCAATATGGTCATGTAGGCTCAATGCTGTGTCTGTATTTCCTTCAACAGCACTATTTCAGATCGAGAAAACATGCTGTGACTCAGTATAGAGGAATGAACCTGTTGCTGTTTGAGAACAAAAAGCAGATATCCTCTTAAGTGCTGCATTCAGGCACTCCTAAGAAGTACAGAATTTTCCAAAGAGCTACAAATCAAACACTAGGAATTATACTATCTATTTATTCACTTATTCATTCATCCTTAATGATGACTGTCAGGGTCTCAGGGTCGTGATGGATCCAGAGCCACAAGGATTAGGAGAACACGCACGAAAACTCCACGTAAACAGAAACTCAATGCGCTGTCTGCTTTGAAGTGACAGATATAAGGTGTCTTATCACAGTGTAACAACTATCATTAGATTTCATCCTGAATGGAAATGTCTCTGCATGTCCTTAAATAGACAAGGCTTGTTGTGTCTGAAATGTAAAATACCGTGCAGGAAGAAAACTGGCAAGGATGCATTACTCATCTGTGTGAAGGAGAGAAAGAAAGCGTGGGAAAGAGAATGAAGGAGATAGAGCTGTTGTCAGTTTTTTTTTTTTAAAGTACCATGAGGACCCTGCTCACGTTAAGCTTATTTGATGGATAGATGACTTCTGTCAAAAGGTACGCAGCTTAAATGATATAAATTGCTCTTAAGACATTGGATGTCAACACAGTGTACTGTATAGTATGGGGAAATAAGTATTTTGACACTTCCGGTGTCAAAATAATTCCACTTCAAATCTGCACACATCTTTCGAGTTTGTACATATAAATATGAACAAGAAGGTATGTATGTATCCAAAAACAAGCAAAGATATGTTAAAAAAATTGCACCTGGTGTCAGTTAAAAAGATGTAAGATCATTGTAATTGATTGGAAAGATTTCACACGACATGTAGCAATCATGGTGAAGGTTAGGAACCTTTCTAAAGGTGCATTCACACATACAGCGACTCGCAGCGACAAAGCGACCGGAGACCATTCATTTTCAATATGAGCTGACGACTTCCGGCGACATGAACGAAAGCGACTGTTGGCGACTTGACGTGGGCGTGTCCAACGACTTTGAAAGTTGAGAAAAGTTTCACTTTATGCAAATTTGGAGCGACTTGGTGCAGTGACTACCAATGGTGATACGTAGCCACCCGTGCTCACTAGCAGGAGCAGCGCCATTGTGGCAGTAGCCAATTAGCTTAGCTTAGCTTAGGATTTTAGCGGGTTTAAAGCAAAAAATATATATAATAATAAAAGAAATAATAAGGAAACATGCTCGCTTTTTGTTGCAGTCGAGCAAAATACTAGTGTAGCTCTTATCTTGGGTGAAGTGTCTGGCTTGTTGCTGCTTCGGTGCCCAGGAACAAGCAGCACCAAGCCGGACACTTCACTCGGGAAACACGGAGGCCACGGACAAAGAGCTGCGGTCCAGGTCCCGGTCAGCATCGAACATATAGTGAATGACACTCTGATGGTGACGCTCACTTACTGAGATAGGAGCTACACACGTGTGTTTCATTATTATTATTTTGCTTTAAACGCGCTAAGGCCATAAGCTAAACTAATTGGCGATTGCTCTTTTGCCACGGATAGATGGCCACAATGGTAAAGAGCACACATCTCATAGGATATTGTGCATATATACGCTGGTGAATTTTATATAAGATCGCTCTCCCTCCAGAATGTTTCATTTTAGCGGCAAGAAAACTGGTTTGTTGTCAAAAGTAGAATGCTAGTTGGGCCACCCATGTTACTATGGCAACCAGCAGTAGGAACGCCTACCGGAGACATCATAGTAGAGCGACTGGCGTTTTGCAGCGATAACATTGCTGTATGTGTGTTCACAGGAACAACATTAATAAACAACACTCAAATAGAATACACTACAGAGCATTAGAAAAAAAACATCCCTGTCAGTACAGTTGGTTTGATGATATGCAGGTGGAAAATTCCTGGAACCATAACTAATCGTCCGTGAACAGGTGCGCCAGGCAAAGATATCACAATGTGCTCTTAGACTAATAAGAAGGAAGGTAAGAGAGGAGTCAGCAGTCACTTGAAAAGAGTTGCAGGATGACCTGTAGGCAGTAGGAACAACAGTTACACAGAGAACAATAAGCAATGACCTGCACCACAATCATCTCCATTCCTACACATCACGCAAAACTCCTCTACTAAAATAACAGCACAGAGATGCACATCTAAAAGCATTTAGACACATCAGAACTCGTTTGAAATGATATACTGTGGTCAGTGCTGGACAATAATCGATAAATAATAGAACACCATCATACACCCAGTGAAGTACGGAAGGGGAAGCATCATGATATGGAGCTACAAACTGTACTAAATTATCCCGGGGCATTATACATCATCGAAGGAAACATGAATGGAGTGATATACCAGGACATATTAGAGGAGAATTTAATCTCACAGGCCAAGAAACCGAATCTAGGGAGAAGATGGATGTTTCAGCAAAACAATAACCCCAACATACAGTACTATGGAAAAGTCTTAGGCACCCGATTTTGTTTAAGTACAAACTATGTTATACATTTTATATACATTATCGAGTACACAAACATTTTAGATTTCCTAACATTAGTTTTCCAGCACAGAATTAAATGTTACAGAAAAAATGTTTGTATGTCAGTAAAGAAAGCAGCATATTTTGTAAGAGGCCACTTTTCAGACAAAAAAAACAAAAAACATAACATAATGATGGCTGATGGGTTTCGATGCAAAATTAAGAAGCGAGTTCGACAGTCAAAGTCTCCAGAAGAACCGTGTCTGGTTCTGCAAGATGCTCAATAAAACTTACAGCTCATTTCCTTATAAAACTGCACGGATTAGATGTACCTGAAACTACGATTTTTTTTTAAGCAAAGGGTCAACATACTAAATATTGACTTTGTTTCATTTATTACTGTTTATTGCTCTTTATAATTTTTTTTTTTTAAATACAAAAACATTTAATTTCTTGATTTTTGAAGGCATCTTTGCCCTACAGCATTTCTTTGTACGTGCCTAAGACTTTTGCACAGTACTGTATAGCCAAAATGATTTGCACGGAGACATTTGCATGGCCTAGCCAATTTCCTGATTTGGATCGAATTGAAAATGTATGGATTTTAAAATTGTCAGTCCATCAGAGGGATCCTTGTAACCTTGGGGTACTGAAAGTCATTTGACAAGAAGAATGGGATAAAATTGAACCACAGTGCTGAAAGCAAATAACAAAAAGCTAATTACCCCACAGAGCTGTGTGCCGTAGGTAATCCCGGCCGAGCCAATATTCAGTACAACCGCAGGATTGCGAGTGTGATATTGCTTTTAGACAACAGTTCGATAAACAAGAGATTACTTGACATTTCAGACACAGTATGGACAAATGTTCTGTTTGTTTTTGCTCCGCTAACAGAAATAGATCGCAAAGAAGCTACACTCGTTTTATAGCACGTTGGCTAGCCGGCTAGCTAGCTCACATTGATTTGTACTGTACATTCCCGTTAAAGGTGCTTCCGGTAAAATTGGCTAGCCCTTCTTCCTTTTCATCTTCAACTGATGAACTTTCATATTTACAATACTGTATCGTTTGCCATGCGTGCTGATGATGATCGCTAACTCTGCTGTACTAACCAGGAAGTGGAATTTTACATGGCAAACACAAATGAGCCGAGTGATACACAGTGAAACATCCCAGTGTGGTTAAAGGAAATATAAGCGCTCTTGGAACGCCACTAAACCAATCAAATTAGAGGATCAGAATTAGCTGTTGTTTAATAAATAATTAATGTGTTGGAATCCCCTCGCTGTATGCAGTGGTGAATATGTACCACTCATCTTTCTCAGTCTTGAATGTATTTATGTAAAAAAAAAAAAAAATCTAATCGTACATGATGTTTAGTGAAAATCATATCATCCGTTGTGACCCAGATGAGGACGGGTTCCCTTCTGAGTCTGGTTCCTCTCAAGGTTTCATCCTCATATCGTCTTAGGGAGTTTTTCCCTCACCACCATCGCCACCAGCTCGCTCAATAGGGATAAATTCACACACTTAAAATCTCTATCCTGTGTTTATATGTTTCTGTAAAGCTGCTTTGAGACAATGTCCATTGTTAAAAGCGCCATACAAATAAAATTGAATTGAATTGAATATCAAATATACCATGTGAACATTTTCAGTGTTGTTTGTATTTGTCATTTATGACCTTCCAAAAGTGATTGATTTCCTCAAGAAATGATATTTTCAGTGGTTCAGTGTTTCAGGGCTGAGATGAAACTGAATAATAAATTAGCTTAACTGACATCAGGCTGGAATAAATATTCTAATACTGCTACAGTGGAGGCATGTAAATGACCAGATGTGTTCTCTGATACGTGATCAAATTAGACCATAAAGTCATTCTTCTTTTCCACAGGCAATTTTATTTCTATATCTTTTACTGTCCACGAAAACTCAAGATTCTTCACAGCTGACCCGAAGCATCACTGTGGCCTGAATCTAAACCCTGACAGAACTGCACTTCCAGGTCCATATTTCATGTCCTTCCCTCCTTCTTTTCTTTATTGATTCCTTCCTTCACGTCAGACAAAAAAAAAAAAATGCAAGCGGGAAATGTCAGTCATGAAGCGATCTGACAAATTACAGTATGGCATTACACACATACATATCCATCCAAATGCCCTTTACAATAATAAATGACTCGCTCTTTGATTTAGTCAGCTGTGACTGATTGCGCTCATGCCACTTTGCCATTACTCTCTCATCTAGCCTCATTCTTTGAAGTAATTGATTTTAAGCCGAGTGTAAATTGGAATTTGGCTTTTATGGCAGCCTTGCGAATTTGCCCTGAGTTTGGTAAAACATGGTACATTAATTGGGTGTAATGGAAAGGATTCATAAGAACTCTTTAATCAGCTGTATAAAGAATGCACATTTTCACTTAAGTAATTTGTGAAGGAACGTGGAAGGCAAGCTGTTTGCATATCTAATGGATCCGTCCAACGCTGAGACGCAGCAGTAATTCAAGAAGGTAATAAAAGTTTTGAGAATGGGGAAAAACACATAAAAGATGGTACAGATTTATTTATTTATTTACTTATTTATTTTATGAGAGCATCATCTAAGGGTTTCGAAGTCCTAAACAGCAAAAAGGCTGTTGATTAAATGTTGATTATTATGATTATGATTATTATTATTATAATGATGATGATGATGATGATGATTATTTTACTTTTTAATCTTTGAATCTTTTCAAAATTCGAATGGGCAAAATGGACGCTATTATGGAAAGCCATCAATTTAAGTGTAACGATTCACAACCTTGACTTCTAACTGAATTACTAGTCATTAGACATATACATATGTGTAAACTCCATTCACTGCAAGAATATCTGGGCTTACTTACTATCTGGGAAACAGCATACAGGATATCAATTATAAGCTAATATTCAGTAATTAAGCTTTAATGATAGACTGTTGACATGGCTGTAATTTTGCTTCCTCTGTAGTTTCAGAACTCTGTGACATTGTGACTAACGTTATGATATGTTAGCCGTGACACATTTCTGCAACATGGACTTCGTGATGTTTTTTAATAATGATATTAAGTCCAGATGTTAAATTGAAATAATGACTTACTGTAGCACATCAACAGGATTTTTTTTTCTTCATAATTACTGTAGAAGTGACCATTAGCACACATAGACCATTAGCACACATAGTGTATGTGTTGTGAAACTCACTGGATGTTCGGGCAAAGCAAACAAATATTTTTGATTTTTCTGCTTATACCATAACATACTATGACACCTCAACTTTAAGAATCACGGAAATCTTTTAACCTTTTAATCTTTTAATCCTGCCTTGGGAATCTTCCTCCAGAGGTCATGCTGTTTAAGGAGCTAATTTAACAAACATAAGACTAATTAATTCCATTTATATTCAGATACCTGCTGTTAAAATGTTAGGAAAATATGAACAGAAATATACATATATATATATATATAATATACAGTATCTCACAAAAGTGAGTACACCCCTCACATTTTTGTAAATATTTGATTATATCTTTTCATGT
>JANDJT010000217.1:26195990-26211718 GCA_024331685.1 Stegophilus panzeri | reverse complement strand
ATTCACAAAAATACTCTGCTCTCATGGATATCAAACAATTGCAAACACAACACAGGTTTATCAAAAAAAAAATCTTTATTAAATATAGGTTGACTCAAAAAGTGCAATTGTGCAACAGGAAATTCATTATAGTTTTAACATGAAGTATCTTTTGTTGAAGTTATCAACTGTTCACTGTTGGAGACTTGAGTGCAAAACTGTTTGTAGCATTTGCAGTCCTAAAGCTATCTTCATGGTTTCTAAGTGTATCTTTAGGCTGTCCATATTTGGCCATCCTCAGCAGCAGGGAGTGCTTTCCAAGTGACGAGAACTCCAACCAGAAGTAGGGCATCAGGATGGATCGGGCAGGTCCGGAGTGAAGAAGGGGTCAGGATCACTGGTATCTCAGCATTTAAATGTAGGACACATGCTGCACTGCTTAAGTCAGTAAACCACTGAGACATCCAGAATGTGTATATATGAGGCAGTCTGAAAAAGCCTCCACGTGGTCGAATTGTGCCATTTTTTGCCATATATGGTCTGACAAAAAATTTTCTACATTAGTGAAAATCATATTTAAAGATTCCACTGAAAGACATCAACACACTGATTATCAAAAAATAAGAAAAACTATTTGATTGAATTTTAAAGCTAAAATAATAAACAGCTAAAGCAATCATTTTGATCATGAAATGATTAAAAGGCACTCGAGCATATCTATCATGTGCCTTTGGCCAAGTCATGCTCTCATTTGTTTTAGTGCTTAAAAAACTTAAGACATGTTTCTGCATGTTCTGTTGATATTCATGACACCTTTCTCCTTACGGCAATATTTTACTGGTCTATGATTGTTTTTCTCTCTCTATGGATTTTGACTTGTTTATCTGTTCGTTTTTCTAAAGGGTGCTTCATTATTGGGCCTCTCAACAGTTTATGAGTTTCTATATATGTTCATGCTCTAACAGTTTTGTTATTTGCTTTCTGGAAAAGGCAATCTCTTGAGAACAGCGACAGATGTGTTGCTCGGATATGTGCAGCACACTAACATTTATTACTGTTATATGACTACAGGCAACTGCTATGTCCGAGGGTCTGGTGGTGTGACTTCTGCTTTTTACACTGCCATGGTTTTAATCATTGAAATGATACACAGAGGAGATCAATTGTGTCAGCTTGTTATGGTAGTCAGTAGCATCCTTACCCCAGTCTTTAGATAATATGTCATTGAATAGGGGCTGCCAAAAATAGGTGGCTTTAACTAAAATGTTGGCAGCTTGCTTGCCTTGGCTGATCTTTTCGCTGTATCTCCTTACTTATATGGAACAACACAACGAGACTCAGGAAGCTCTTGATTGATAAACGGTTGCGCTATTTCATCCTCTTGTAACCAACACGTATAGTGGGAAACATCCGGATACCTCCTTGAAGATCAAACAAAATCACATTGTGACGATCGACCCAATATTTGGAGTATATACTGTACCGCTGTCATACAACAATATTTAATTACACTCCTTCTCACTTGCACACGATGGCCTATCCATATATGCTATGGAGCTATCTTTGGGAAACCAAACTCCAAAGCTGAGAATAACCTCCTATTATTATTCTCTTCATATATCGGGGGCACTTCTATGTGGTTCTATAGCATTGTTTAACCACAAGTTAGGTTATTCCTTGTTATCATTGCTGTCCTGTGTTTGACATCGATATTCCCTGTTCAAACTGTACAGGAATTTGACTGGCGGATTTGAATCCCTGCTCAGAGGCAAATCTGGTCCATGCCCATGAGCCTAAGCTTTCTGATTGCAAAGACCTAGACCAGATGACCAAAGAGCACATCCAAAGCATGTCTGACTTATTCTCTACATGAATTGACAGCTTGGCAACAGATATTGCTCAGTTAAAATCTTTGATTCAATAGCTGAAACCATGTAATTTAAAATTTTACACTTCTCAAAAGAACTTCCTTATAGTTCAGTGGACAGCTGTCCTTCTCGTCCCCAAACCCGCCCACTTGCCGGATGACCCAGATAATGAGATGATGGCACGGCCTCATAATTCACTTCAAGTAAGCCATGCTGTGCCTGTTACCTACTTTGTGCGGAGAGCCCTAGAAATCAGCCCCTCCATCATCACCACAGTGTTGCAGAGCAAGAACCCTTGAAGGGTAGGGACTAACAATAGGGTGTTCTATAGCCACAAACATTGCTCTGTGGATGGCAACTGCACCAGAATAATGGTCCAAATTACAGTGTGTACTGTAGTTTGCCTCTAGCCCCTAACCCTTTTGGGCTTTTGATGTCAGATCCCACCAAAATTGTCACTCTGGCCCAGAAGGTTTGTTCATTCTTGGACAGAAGTGTTATAAAGAAGGTAGCTTCTCCAAAACTGGTTTATGATGCTTCTACCTGTCCTAAGTATGCCACCCAGAAGTATGGTGGACATTATACTTGCCAATAGTAGAGTCAACCACGCCATCACATGTGCTACCAGCATCTGTTGATGATGCTTGGGCTCCACCACTGAGCCCCCTGGGTTTTCTAGTACAATGGACAGTCCTTAAATGAGTTATAACCCTGAAACTGGATGCCAAACACCACAGGCTGTGATAGGGTTTGGGGGTTTCCTTCAGGTACTCTGGTTTCCTCCCTCAGTCCAAAGACATGCATTGTAGGATGATTGGCATTTCAAAATTGTCCGTAATGTGTGAGTGTGTGTGCGAATGTGCCCTGCGATGAGTTGGCACCACATCCAGCCTTTCACCCGCCTTGTGCCCTGACTCCTCTGGGATAGGCTCCAGGCTCCCTGCGACCCTGTGTAGGATAAGCAGTACAGAAAATGGATAGATGGATGGAGCAGTGAGAGAGCAGAACTTTTGTGTATTAGTCTTTCAACCAAAACATAGCAGCAGATATAATCATACTGGAAACAACTTGCCTTAAATACAGCTTTAATCCTACATTTCCATTATCTGGCTGTATGCATTTACCTCAACTGCTTCAGAAAACGTATTGAATTGTGAATCGCCGACTGCGGAGACTGTTCTTCTCTCTCTCTCCTCCAACTCTGTTTAATGGAATCCTATTTTCAGCTTTTCAGAGTGAAAATACCTGAACACTTACCTGAATACCTGAGATTTTCAGTGCCGAGTCGACTTAGGTACATCGGTACACAGTGCTGAGCGAACATTTTTCTGCTAAACTAGTGTCGAACTGAATGATGCATATGGGATTCAGGTGTCTCTTTAAATCTCTACACCACTCTGTAACTCTGATAACTCCAGAGATATCAGCATTCTTTTTTAAATTAAGCAGAAACTCCTACTCCTGCTTAAAAAAAAAAAAAAAAATTCAATTTAATATTGCTTCAAAACAATAGTTTCCAAACTGTAGGCATCTCCACAAGTAATGTTTGTTGAAACCTCCTGGATCATGGATTTTTGATTTATTTTTGATTTTTCTAAGCGTCATCCTCCTGGCAGAGCCAACCAGGTTTGGGATACGATATCATTTTAATTCATGATCATTCAAGTTCCTGGACTACCAGCACAAAGCACAAAACAGCCCCAAATCAACATTGATCCTTGATCATGTTTTACAGTGGGTTTGAGGGCTTTTTTCATTAGATACAGTCACCAGTTTTTGACTGGTGTCCAATTTTGGTCTCATTTGACTGTAAAATATAATTCTAGTCATAGTTATATTCAGGTGCTGCATTGTGCAAGTCATTCTAAGGATGTTCTTCTTTCATGCAGTGCTGAGAAACAGCTGTTGTTATAGAAAGGGGCATTTAATAGATGATTTTGAAACTCCAAAAATATACTCGACTCAGACGTTTGAAATGTTATTTGAATTACAAGGCATATTAATTACACTAATCCAATGTAAGTTAAATAAAAACGAATTTGCATGAAGAAAGTAGACTTCAGATATACACACAAACACAGTCTAATACATTTTTCCTAATGGGCTTACCCATGTATTTCTATAAATATCATATTATTCATTCAAACACTGCTATTGATGCTACAACTGACAAAAAATCTCATATGAATAGGCGAAACATCCCCATGGCATCCAATTTTTATGCTCAGTGGGTATGTTTGCTATTCACAAGTAGAGCAGAACACAACATGTCTTCCCACATGTCCCTAACTACAGCAGTACTGCTATACACACGTTCCTAGTATTTTATTTACTGATCTTAATGATCTTAATGATCTTACTGATGCCACAATGAGCATTAAATGAAAAAATAGTTAAGAAAAGAAATGAGTTAATTATATTAAGTCTGAGCATTTATTGAAAATTGTAAGATTTTATGTTATAGTACTATACCTTGCATGAAACATATAATCTTATTAGACCATGCATAATCCAAATCCACCCTGTGTGCGCATATTCACTGTGTCCTAAATCTATTTTGAGCATCTCTCAGCGTTGCACAATTACAGCCTAATGTTGTTTCTAAAAATAAATAAATAAATAAATGCTTCATTGTGCTATCAATCCATGGTTTAATCAAATAGCTAAAAACAAATGTGTGCATGCTGAAACAAGTGAATAGCTTCACTGCTGTTGCATAACAGCTGATACAATGTTTTATCCTAAAATAAAACATCTCAAATGCCTTCATTTGGTCACTGCAAATTCACCCGAAATGCGGCAAACAATTTGTGGACATTGTGACTGTTACCAGATAAACTGAAGGATAATGAAATAACCCTAACCCTAACCCTAAACCATTTTCAAAGCTACATTAAAGTAAAATGTACACCAGCCTACCTTTCTTTACAGAATGCCATTTTTTCTATTCAGTTCCAATTTGTTGTGTATTGTCCTTTCAACAATAGACATCACCACAGAGCAGATTTAGGTCTCTACTGAACAACCCAGAGGCAAGAGTGGAAAAAAACCCCTCTTAGATTTTGAGAGGAACCGGACTCAGAAAGGAACCCATCCTCTTCTGGGTGACAGTATCCTGGTGTCCTGGTGAGATTATCTATTGGAGCTAGGTTGAGACTTGGTCATAAACACAATTCTACAAGCTGGAGTAGAGGATCAGGGTGAATCAGGCAGGTCCTGAAGCTGAGAGCGAGAAAAAGAAAAACTTTTTACATTGTGATCAGAGTGTAAGCATGGACTCCAGCAACTAGGGAGTCTAGCTATAACAGCATAAATTTAAGAAATGGAGAGCCAGAACATAACACACGCATGATATTGTGGGTAAGATATCCACAATGATACTGCCAGCATCAAAACAGTCCAATTTACTGTAACTCTCCGTATCCATGATCTACACAGATCTGCACCTTTACCTTAAAGGAAGGTTTTTAACATGATGTCTGATAAATACGTTTTCAGCCTTGACCTTGATTGAGACTGGATTGGGGCCCTGAACACTAATTGGAAGCCTATTCTGTAGCTGGAGGGCTTTGTAGGAAAAAGCTCTACCCCCTGCTGTCTTCATTATTTAACTCCATGCAGCCAAGATTTTTGCACTTTTCAAACTGCTTACTTTCTTTCCAAATCAACCCCTTCCTCTCACTGAAATATAAGAGTTATATTTTAATTAGAGGTAGGGATTAGTCGGTATGTATAAATACGTAATTGGCGTATTCCTCAAAGCTCATACCCGTCTTGTCTTTCTGAGTGTCCAGTCAAACCGAGTCTTCCTTACTTCCTGCAGTATCGATCCACTCTTCAATAAGGTCCTCATTATGATCTATAGGAATAGCCGAGTGCATGAAACATTTCTGAACAAAGGACATGTAAACAATTATTGAAGTGGAATAATAATAATAATAATAATAATAATAATAATAATAATAATAATAATAAGTTTCTCCTTGCAAAAGACGTGGTAGAAATATCACCTTTACACAAAGGAAATGGAGATTTTCCTGTTGACTTTCCACGTTGTATAATGTATATATGTATTTTAATAAACAGAAATACAATCGTTTTAGAAAAGCAAGATTTAAACAATGCTGAAACGTTCTTTAAATACTGTAACAAAGATTTAGTTAGTTTTTCTGTGCCCCAAACATATGCAGATCCATCCATCTATCCATTTTCTATTCCGCTTATCCTACTGGGTCGCGGGGAACCAGGAGCCTATCCCAGGGAGCATGGGGCACAAGGCGGGGTACACCCTGGACAGGGTGGCAATCCATCAAAAATATGCAGATATTATTGATAATTAACAGAAATGTGCAGAGATTTTATGAAGATGGCTGAAACTGATGTCCCGTGTGAAAAAGAGGACGGTGGGAGATTTAAATATAAGCTAAAGAACAGGTGATCAGCTCTAATGACCGATTCTGACCTTGCTATTCAGAAAGCTTATTTTTCACCTGTCAAGGTTCCAAGAGAGTGATATTTAGAGCTCAAACATACAGGGTGGTATATAATTTCACTTCAGAACCATTTGTTTCAACCATAAGATGTTTTGTTAAGGAATGCATTATTTTCTGCACTGCTGTAAATATTTGATGAAGACTCGCCTGAAGGCAATCTTTTTTTTTTTTTTTTTAACATCTATTGCCAGGTCAACAACCTTATGCACCTTTCTTTTGTGGTAAAGCCTCTTAGGTTTTCCCTGGTAGTGATGGTTTAACAAGGGATTTTATATGCAGTCTCATTCCTGGCCAAAGACAGAGAGCTAGAAGAAAATTATTTTTTTTAAATGAATGTCAATTTGCTTGCATTCATTTGAAATGTTTTGGAGATTGGAGAACGGCTGCAAAAAATACTGCCTAAAGAAATTTGACGGAAGCTCCAATTTCTTGCCTGTAAATAGATTCATAATTATTGACTAAGAAATCTGTTTCCAATAGGGAACCTTTATAATCCATGCTGGCACATGATTGGACGTACATGAGTTCCTAATAAAGTGGCTGGTTCAAATGGTATCAAGGTGCTGGTGGACTGAATTATGACATCCACCTACTTTGTGCTCTATAGCCAGGGGTTTCAAGCAAGTCTTTTAGTTTAGAATGAAGAACTCATGTGTTCAAGCAACTGGTACGTGATCTTTGGTCTCTTAGCAACTGGAACGGTCTTGGAGATCTTCATGCAAGCTGTATCAGTGCAACAATCCAAGGATTAATTCAATGTGTGCACAATTCAAGAGTCAGCTGTTCTGAGCAGTGCTTGAGTGTAGATGCAGGATGAGAGTTGGGTCAGCTATTTTCTTGAGAATTTGATTCATAAACAGTCTGTAGTCCTCCATTATAGTGATAATTGTGACCTTTTTTAAAATTGACCATAAAACTGTCTCAGACTTCCGGAGTTGGGGGTTCAAATCCTGCCTCCTCCCTGTGTGCAAGGAGCTTGCATGTTTTCCGGCGGTTCCTCCGGGTACTCTGATTTCCACCCTCAGTCCAATGATATGCGTTTTAGGCTGATTGGCATTTCCAAATTGTCCATAGTATGTGAATGGGTGTGTGTAATTGTGCCTTGTGATGGGTTGGCACCTTGTCCAGGGTGTCCCCTGCCTTGTGCCCCAAATTTTTGGTATAGGCTCCAGGCTCCCTTTGACTCCGTGTGGAATAAGCAGTACAAAAAATGGATGGTTGGATGGATGGATGGGTGGAAAACTTCTAATTTATGGTTCACAAAATGGAAATGGGGTTGACCAATCCCAAAAATGGGCCCTGGCCAAAAAAGGTTGAGAACCACTGTTCTAGACTTTGCCTGGCTCTGCTGTATTTCTCCTGGTTGGCAAACGTGAATTCTCTCTATTTGTCTACATGCAGAAGCCTGAGTTTAGAAGTTTTGTTGGAGGAACTGTATGTATGCTTACTCATGTGTATTGTTAGCGGTAGCGTTGAAAAACAATGTCCAACTTTAACAGTTCTCCCCTTGGCTTTTCAGTCAGGTTCCTATGCTCATATGTTCTGTTTTCTATCCAAAGGTGAAAGCAAATGGCATTATAAGCATCTACATAGCAATGATCCAGAATTTTTTCGTACTCCCCAGGAAGATAGAATCTTTTAGCAAATTGGTTTAAAAAAAAAAAAAAACTATCTAGAAAGATAGCATATGAAATGCATGACTTGCCACACACAAACAAAGGTCGCGTACTGTCAGCATTGGGCTGTAACGGAATACAGATAATGGTGGTAGACTATTCAGAATACAAAAATGAAGGATTTGTATTCAGTACATGCTGCATTTGAAAGGCAGTATTCAGTATTATGTTAAAAACACATGTAGGTTGTGCACAGCTTCACTTTTGTAGAAAGATAAAAACAATTTTTCATCATTTTAAAAAGTTTTTTAATGTTATTTTTTTTGCAACGTTTGTACAGATGTTGGGGACTGGTGGCACGAATAATGAGACGATGTTTCCTGTTATAAAACCATGTGAGCGGAGGTGAGCAGATGGAAATCTAATTGACGCAGCTCGTTCCTGTGCTCCAGAACACTTCTATCAGAAGCATGTGGAAATACTTAATTTACTTCAAACTAAGGAGCAAATCTATAATATATGATATTTAACTAGATTAACAAGGAATTAAAAAAATATGATGAGGGCATGCTGGTATAGGAAAATAATCATTGACCACCTAGCAATCGGTTATTGTCCTATATCAGCACGTCCTAAATTGTTTTAATCCTCTTATGCCAGAGCAATTCACCAACAATTATACAATTTGTCATTTATTAATTAACGTCACACTTTTTATCTATTTATAGGTACATTTCATGTTACGGAACATCCACGGGACAATTTAGTTCCTGTTATCACTTACATTATAGCAGCTATAAACAGTTATTCCCTCAACAGCCCCGTCTTTTTCTCTCTCTTGATGTTAATAATAAAATAAAAAGTCATGCTATCGAAAAAACACAAACTTCTCTGACCTGAAGACTTTCCCATGGTGGAAAACCTAAAGTTACAGGTTGTTACAAATCACTGACTCCTTCCAAAAACCTTCAATAAAAATCTCCTCACAGAAACCTTCACAATATCAATGATTATATGTTTTTCCTTACATTTTTAAGGATGCCTCTATATTAATAATCTTAGATTATGTGTCACATTCAGCATACAAGTCCCTGCGAACGAGTTATTACTATAGAAACGATAACGTATGATATAACATTAGGGTATTATTACAATTCTGTCATTTAGATTAGCGCTATTGTCAGAACGGCTGTGGACACTTAATCAATACATTCTGACTCAGAAATTCAATAGCGCTGTGGTTGATTAATCTGTTTTAGTATTCTGAATGGTGCGATAAAATTTGGGCTACATCTCAGTGAGGGTAATGATCTCAGCCGGAGGGACACACCATCTGGCTGGGATGCATGTAGCTCTAGGTAAAGTCTGTGCAGTTTGTCTGTGTGTAAGTGAGCATGCAGTGCTTTAATATGCTCAATTTGACATATCTACCCTGGGTATGTCAGACCAGGGAAATATGGCTGATAGGAATGAGTCTTGCTCAAGAGTGCCCATGGCACAAACCATTTATGTAGCTTGCTGATACAGTATGTCCAGAGGAAACCTTGTAATATGCCTGACGATTTTTCTAAAGGTGTCATGTGGAACGTCTCAGAATTTACTTTTGACAATGAGGGAAATTTTTTGTCTAGTACTGACAGTCGTGCTAGATGGAAGTGGCGTGCACTGTGACTAAACAGCTGAATTGAAGGAGGTGCTGATTGTCAAGAAGTGCGGAGTGGAACATAAGCAGAAAGAATGGCTGCATATATAGTTTTGATTATTCGAAAGCCGCCTGCCTTTTTAAAAATTCTTGCATGTTCATTTCTCCATTCATCCCAATTTGTGCATCTCACACCTTCACTGTAGAAAGTACTAAAAACAATGTATTACTGCCAGATATCTAGAATGTTCTCATCTATTTAAAAAAAGAACTGCTCACAGGCATGAACTTCTCCTGTTGCCTAACTGAAGGTCAGGAAGTTTCAGGTAAGGTCATTAAATCCCTCGAAGTGTCAGTCCAATTACCTGTATTTGCCCGTATATCGCTACAGAATTGATGTGATAGAAGATAAAAATGTTAAAGCCCTCTGGACTATCTAGAAGGTCATCATTATTTCCTGTCACTCTTTGGTGACAAGTATATCACTAAGACAAAGCAACCAAAACTTTGGTCCAACTGAAAAATCTTAGACTGGGAAAACGAGACCTGCAAGAAGAACTGTATGTTTGTGACTTTTACTTTTGTCACATGAGACACTCAGGATGATCTATGAAATAAAAAGTTGTTCTTTAAATATAGTATTTGTACTTCATACTGTATGAAAGGAATAAAAGGCATGCTTTGGAGAGAGCGATGCTGTCCTTTTGATTTATTTTGTCCCTTAGAGCGCTATTCAGCACTTCTCTGGCAGATCAAACTCACTGCAAAACAAACTAAACACAGGTGAAAACACTCACTAATTACCCGCTCGTTCTCTGCTACACCTCTTCCTATTCTCGGCCGGTGCTTGCCCGCACCCTCACTGCTACAAGAAGTTACTGTAACCACCCCGAAGTTGAATATTTTCAAATATCAGCATATCCTGAGGTGTTTTATGCTTCTTATACCACAACAATTTGCCAATTATTAGCATTGTCATAAATTTAAAAAATTACATGTACTTTTAATTCTTTTATTAATGAGTTACATTTAATGTTGTGGGATGGGGCAGCGGTGGCTTGACGGTTAAGGCTCTGGGTTAATGATCGGAAGGTCGGGGGTTCAAGCCTTTTATTCCCGCTGTTGGGCCCTTGAGCAAGGCCCTTAACCCTCTCTGCTCCAGGGGCGCTGTATCATGGCTGACCCTGCATTCTGACCCCAACCTCATAACATGCTGGTGTATGCGAATTAAAGAATTTCACTGTGCTGTAATGTGTATGTAATTAATAATAAAGACTCATTATGTTTGTGAAGCAAGTGTGTTCCTGTTATCACTTATGTTATAACAGATATAAATAGTCTTTCCCTGACCGACTTTTGGTTTTTTTTCTCTTTGTCTTGAACTTAATAAGGGTTTAAAAAAAATCAACTTGTCATGTCACTGAACCTTCGAAAACTGTCTTGCATTCTCACTGTAACGTTTGCCGTGCATGTTCTGTTGTCACTGCGTCTTCTCTCCACTTTTTGAATCTCTTTTTTGAAGTTCCTTTAATGTAGGCCAGGCCGCTATCTTATTTTTTGAGTGGCTGGATTCTCTAACAGAAGTTGAGACCAGGTGAGAGATCAAGATCTAATCTGATCCTCCATGACTGATACATCAGTCATTTGACTCCATTTCATAAACCATGTGAGCCTTATGTTCATAGTGATAAATATTTCAGTTTCCATAGAGATGTTCCTTGCAGTGGTAACCTATATTCTGCTTCAGTAGTTAATTTATCAGAGTGCATGGTTGAGTAGTGGTAAGGGAATTGAACTGAAAATTATTCAGCATTGATAGGCTGACAGATACGTAGTCTAATTGCATGTACAATCTGAACTTTCTATGTTTCGATTTAAGCAGTACTTTTTCTGACAAGCTCTTCCCCATGAGCCACTTTGTATAAGTAGTTGAAGCCATGTTGTGAAAGGTATATGGAATTCAACTAGCACTGCGGAAATGTGGAAAACTTTAGAAGTTTTCACAAGTTAATTTTTTAGAAAATTGTTTTCCAAATATAGTTAGTATAGTAGCTAATAGTCTGGAGTTGCTTAGAGAATATCATAGCGTTTTATGGATTTTTATGCTGCAGTGCAAACTGATTTGGCAGAAGGTGTTGATTCATTTTCTATAGAAGCAGCTCTGACAATACACTGTAAAACCAGATAAGTTCATTTAACTCCAAAAATTTGAGGAAACTAATTACCTTAAAATTTTTAAGTTGATAAATCAATTTCTTTAAGCCAAATACACTTAAATAGAACGAAAAAAATTAACTCAAACTTGTTATATTTAAGTGTATTTGGCTTAAAGAAAATGATTTATCAACTTAAAAATTTTAAGGTAATTAGTTTCCTCAAATTTCTTGAGTTAAATGAACTATCCGGTTTTACAGTGTAGTATATGTTTATGTTATTGCTCTCTTTCTAATGAATGAATTGTGTTTTTTTTTTTTTTGTTTTTTTTAAAGTCATTCACAGGGACTTGTGTGGTGGACGCTCCACATTATCAAAGGCTAATAATCAACACACTTTATTTATTTATTTATTTTTAAAAAAGTGTTGTTGTTGGTTTTTTTTTTTTTTTTTAACAAAAATAAATATGTAATTGTTGATGTGGTAAAGAGGTTTGTAACGAGACGTTTATTTAACATTTTATAGAAGGAGACTCCAGTGTCAGTGCTTTGTAAAGGTCAGGAGGTTTTCCACCATGGGAAAGCAGAGGATATGCATTCGGGTTTCTCAGTACAAGGACAAAATTTGTTTTTGTCTTATTAATTTAAGGGGAGAGAGATTTAAAAATAAAAATAAATACAAAAAAAAAAAAAAAAAAAGGGAAAGAGCGAGTCTGTAGAGGGGAAAACTGTTTATAGCTGTTATAATGTAAGTGATAACGGGAACTAACTTGTTTTAGGAAATTCCATAAGATGTATGTATGGTTTAATTTCATGACTTAAAAAACTGTTGTGGTATAAGATGAATAAAACATTTTATGGCATACTATTTTAAGTTCTGTCTGGTAACAGTAACTCCATTTCATCACATTACCTTGCTGTTGATTATTTTTCCTGTAACACCCATTGTGTTTCATTTCTTAGTGAAAACTTGTGAGTTTCCTTTGTGGTTTGCCCTGAGGGTTATGGATTCGTTCTGCATTATACCGCCGTACAATTATTAACCTTACATTTTATATCATTATACAGGATGTCTGATAAAGCCATTACAAAATAGGCTGTGAAAGTAGAACAAGTCCAGTCTCTTAGTGCTAAGATCAAGTAATCATGTAGTCATTGAGGACATGCTACAATAATGTGAGGCTTCATGAACATTGAGTCAATCCACTGTACAGGGCCAGGATTTAAAAACAATTGCCACTATATAAGGAAAAGTACACTGTGTCGTAAATTGGAAAGACAGAGTTATCTTTAAAATGTACCAGTAGATAAACACATTTGCTTGCTTATGTCACCACTATATAGCCTCTCTGTTTCATGGTTGATGGTATAATCAAAACCTTGAACACTGTAAGCATAACACGGCATAAAATGTAGTGTGATAATATACACAATGTGGTGAAAATATTTCCCAGCTTTTCAGTGTTTACTCTAGAACAAATTCCAAGTATTTGGAGGTCAATCTTTATCTGTACAGAGTCTAGGCTTCTTATATCCAGTGCCCACCAACCGGAAAAATATTACTGCTCAGTTTAATGACCGCGATTATTTCCACAAAGTAGCGTGTCAACATTGTGGCATTCGCCAAGCAAAATGAAACGTAGCCGCAGTCTGTTTTTATGCTATCCTGGAAACACTTCATTGATGCAGTCACCTTAAACCTGTCCTTGCTAAATGTGTTCATGTGTAGATTAGCTGCAACTTGTAGCTCACTATTATAAACAGAGTTTGGTTTTGCATGTTTGGAATAGCAAAAGTCCAGAACAAGTTAACGACATGTAATTGAACTAGCCAAACAGGAAAATATTCATTTCATGGGTCATTTGTGCAAGCTATAAAATTTAAAAAAAAAAAAAAAAAAAAAAAACAAACCTGAGAGGATAAGATGAAGAGGCTTACTGCGGTTTAGATTGACAGAACGTTTCATCAAATTATTACGATACCTCCCTGTGGCCTGAGGCTTAAGCGAACATGAATGACCCAAAGGTATTTCTTTCCCTCTCTCTGCATGGCCATTCAAGCAGCCTTCTGCCTTCCTCCAGGCAAATTAATCACAGTATTGAGTGACATCAGCAAAGTTATTACCCACCCAAACCTTTTCTTTTTTTTTTTTTTCTCAGATGATAAATGATCTTTTTGAATTAAAATTTTCGCCTGGAGCCAAATCTGCACCCTCTTTTAAGGCTGGGATGAAACTATATTTGTATTTTAACAGCTTTATCTCTATAGAATTGGACTTTGAAATTATGAAAACCTGATAAATGACTTTATAAATTACCTTTTTTTCTAACAGAAAATATTCTGATAAGACCATATTACATGTATAATCACTATATTTACTCCCTGAATTATTACACTATATCATATACACGTTACATACATACCATATATACATTATATACATATTTGCGCAGTGTCTCAGTTGGGTGACCAGTTTCCCATTCCCTGCAGCTGAGAAGTACCTCTGTAGCATGATGCTACCACCACCATGCTTCACTGAAGGGATAGGCAGTACCTGGTTTTGCCAGAACTCGGAGTTCAGCCCAAAGAGGTCAATTTTTGTCTTATCAGACCAGAGAATGTTTTTCCTCACGTTCTCCGAGTCCTTAACATGGCTTTTAACTAGGCCATTGGGTTCTCGGTCACTTTCCTGAACTGGTTACTGAGTTTGGCCAGACAGCCAGCCCTGGTGGTTCCAAACACCTTCTATTTCATAGAGCAATGATGCCTTCAAAATAAGGAAATTAAATGTTTCTATATTTAAAAAAGATACCATAAAGAGCAGTAAACAGTAATAAATGAAACAAAGTCAATATTTGGTGTGACAAAAATAAATAAATAAATGAAGTAGTCTCCGGTACAATGTGTGCAGGTTTATAAGGAAATGAGCTGTAAGTTTTATTGAGCATCTTACAGAACCAGACACGGGTCTTCTGGAGACTTTGACTGTCGCTCTTGTTTCTTATTTTTGCAGCAAAACCCATCAGCCATCATTGTGTTTTTCGTCTGAAAAGTGTCTCTTACCGCTTAATATTCTGCTTTCTTTAATGACATAAACATTTTTCTGTAACATTTAATTTTGTGCTTGAAAACTAATGTTTGGGAATCTAAAATGTTTTTGTACCGACTCGATAAAAAAAACGATAACAAAGTTTGTACTAAAAAATTCACCTCCATAACAACAAACTATTTTTGTTTTGGGTTTTTTTTTTTTCCAAAAAACTTACAAAACTTCACTGCATTTGTTATTCATATCCTATTTGTAATTTTTTTTAATGAAAGCCTGCCAATAATCCCGGAATCTACAGCTGAATGATTCTGTGATTCTAGTGCCATTTAACCCTTGTAGCTTTTTTAAATGAATCATTATTATTATTATTATTATTATTATTATTATTATTATTATTATTATTATTATTATTATTATTATTATTGTTATTATTATTATCATTATTATTATCATTGTTATTATTATTATTATTATTATTATTGTTATTATTATTATTATTGTTGTTGTTGTTGTTATTATTATTATCGTTATTATTATCATTGTTATCATCATTATTATTATCATTGTTATTATTATTATTGTTATTATTATTATTATTATTATTATTATTATTATTATTGTTGTTGTTGTTATTATTATTATCGTTATTATTATCATTGTTATTATTATTATTATTATTATTATTATTGTTGTTGTTGTTGTTATTATTGTTATCGTTATTATTGTCATTATTATTATTATTATTATTATTATTATTATTATTATTATTATTGTTGTTGTTGTTGTTGTTATTATTGTTATCGTTATTATTATTATTATTATTATTATTATTATTATTATTATTATTATTATTATTATTGTGGCTATTGTTGTTGTTATTATTGTTATTATTGTTATTATTGTTATTATTATTGATATTATTATTAGT
>JANDJT010000217.1:26159334-26181411 GCA_024331685.1 Stegophilus panzeri | reverse complement strand
GCTGTCTGTCCTCTGGCTTCGCTGAAACATACAGCTGTGTATCATCAGCATAACAGTGGAAGATAATTCCATGTTTACGAATAATTTGACGTAGAGGTAGCATATATAAAGTAAAAAAAAAAAAATGAGCAGTGTTTGCCTGAAGAGTGATTTCACTGAAGAATGTAACGACAGCTAGATCTCTAGACCTATAATTAAACAAAAGACAAATGCAAATGATATAACGTTATGCTTTCAGCTTATTTACAATATCTACCAATTACAAAGAAAAAGTTGTTTACTAGATTAGTTTACTGATCGACTCTTGCATCTCCGAGCATTCTGTCTGACTGGAGCCAACATGTTTTAGTTTGAGATGTCAGTTATGTACATGACCGTTTCAGTGTTTGGCAGATGGATATAAAGTTCAGCCTATTTGAGAGATCTCCTAAACATCGTATGGAGAAGCCTTGCGTCCAGGCGGGACAAGCAAAGAATGCTCTGTCCAATAAAAGTTTGCCTTTTTTGTAGTATGCTCACAGTATTTCAGAAAACAAACACAATGTTTTCATCTAATAGCGGAATAATTAATTAATTAATTAATTAATTAATTAACATCTATTATATTATTATTCATGTGTACCAGACATTATCCCTCCTGATCACCAGACGGTACCATCCCCTGAGTTCTGAGACACTTCCTGGATCATTTCCTGTCTGAACACATTATAAATTGCCTGGACCTATTACGAAACATGAAGCCTTACAGTTTGCCCTGAATGTAGTAAGTTCTGAGCCGTGATTGTTCTGGATAGCCTTCTGTGTATGACCTTTTTTCCTGACCTGATCATGTTTCTTTTCTTTTTTGCCTAACCATCACTGTTCTGATGCTGGTTTGATATGTGGTTTAGGATCTTTGCTTGCCTCCTTGACTACTGTGGAGTGTGTATTTTGGAGTAGTTTGTCCTGATTGTGTTTATATGCCTTCCTGTTTTTTGACACTTTTTTTGAAGTACACTCTTTGCAAATGAATCCCTAATTCATGTCTGAGTCCCCCTTGTTACAGAAGGCTTCACCTGACAAAGTGGATCTAGCAAGAGTGAATGAACTTCAGTCGGCAATGCTCTCCCGAGGAAAAATGCTGGCTGATAAATAACCAGTGAATCCAACAAATCTCCACCCACATAGGAAGGTAAAAGATTCAAATTGCCATAACCATACCAAAGCACTACAGAGGCCTGGCGAAAGCATTCAGCAATGCCTGAGCATCCAAGCTACTGCCACACTGACCTTCCATTGACCTTTTAGCAAGTACTGCTAAAGCAGCTACTCCAAAACTGAAGGGGAACATATTCATGAGGTATGAGCACCAGGTACGAGAATGATCTGTATGTCAAATTTCACCAATGCTGAGTTAGGTGTCTAGGCTACATCCTGGAGAGCAGGGGAGAAATGAGCCAGAGTAAAGTGGAAGCCTGGCCACAACCCAAGACTGCCAAAGAGCTCCAGTGATTCTTGGTTTTTGCTAACTTCTATCAATGGTTCACCCAAGGGTTTAGCATGGGTGCTGCCCTTCTATCCTCACTGCTACAAGGTAAATCCCAAACTCTTAAGTGGAACACAGAAGCACAACAAGCTTTTGAAACCCTCAAGAAGAGATTCACCACAGCTCCTATTCTATGTCACCCTTATCCTGAATTGCAGTTTGTGGTAGAAGTAGATACCTCACAAAGCAATCCTATCACATCAACAAGGTAACCTCACTAAACTATATCCCTGTGCCTACTTTTCAAGGAAAGTGATCCCAGCTGAACGAAACTATGTTGAAGGGAACTGAGAAATTCTAGCCATCAAATCCACCTTAGAAGAATGGAGGCAGTGGCTGGAGGTCCAGAGTACCCCTTTGTCATAATAACAGACCACAAGAACCTAGAATATGTCAAATATGCCGAGTCAGTGAAAAGGTTAAACCACTGATTCACTATCATGCATCTTTGAAAACCCTCACTTCCAGCAAAACCCTGAACCTATTATCACTCAGTCTTGTTTTCTAGCCCTGGTACTCTGGGAGATCATGGAAGATATCCAACAGGCACAGCAAGAGTATGCTACACTTTTGGAATTCCAGACAGAAAATACCTATGTCCCTCAGGTGATGTGAGGAGAGGTTATCCTGTGGGTCCGCACCTCCCTAAGCTCTGGGCACCCAGGCATCTCCAGAACCCAGAGGTTAGTAGGGAATAAGTTCTTGTGGAGAACCTGGATCTAGGACATTGAGCAAGAGGTGTCAGGTTTTGTGCACAAACCAAATCACTGATCCATTTGTCTACTGGTCTCATGCCCTTCCAATGCATCCTGGGGTTCCATCCTCCCATTTTCTCCTTGTCTGGAGACACCTCAAACACCTTTGTGGTAGATGATTGGATAAAGTGGAGTGAGGAAACCTGGGAGACGGCCAACATCTGGCTAGAGAGACCTCTTCAAAGCCGGAAGGAGCAAACAGACTGCCTCATCAACCTTGCACCCCAGACTATTTAACTCCTTTTGTCTGGCTGGTTTTGAACAGACACATATGATTAAACTCTGTCATCTGTTAAAGGTCAACACAGAGAAAATGTCAAATGCACACCATGTAGGACACGATTATAGCAAAGACTACTTTAGTTAGTTTACATTCTGAGTGGATGAAAATTCTTTTATCCTTATCACATTGGCCTTCTTACAGAGAAGATATCAGATCTTCTCACAGCACCTGAAACGTCACGGTGAAACAAGAAGATCTTGGGAGTGAAATACCCGCGTTTGAAAAGTCTGAGTACGTCAGCCTCTGGTGGTTTTTTGTTGTCAAAAAGAAAAACACTGATTTATAGATGAATGTACAAGTGAGCTGCACCCATAAATCACAACAAATATAGTTTTTCGTTTAGTTAATGGCAGGAGAATTTAGGTCCATCTGCACTCTGTCTCTTTCTTTCATCAGGCATACGATATAGATGGAAGTATACGTTTTATTTATTTATTTATTTATTTATTTATTTATTTATTTATGGCATATTCGATTTTTGCCACAATGGCGGCTATTCATCTTTGAACTTCAAGAGCTCAGATCAGATCAGTGCCACAGGTACAGTGACTTTACTTGACTCCAAACCAGTTTTATTATACTTGATTATAGCTAAAACATATACTTAGAATTTTAATACTAATAAATCACTAATGATTATCAATATAATAAGACTTTCATGGAAAGTCTGAAAGTTGAAAGGAGTTTTAAAAAGGGGTTTATTCATATTCATTTTCCAAACAATAATGGAATAATGTTCCAGGACAGGATGTAGTGCACTGAGAAAAAAAAAATAAAAATGGAAAACAGGAGTTTTCAGGAGAAGACAGGAGAGCCAAACAAATATCAGCATGAGAATTTGTGCTGCATCTTGCTGTACAAAATTACATGAAAACATTTCTGGCCTGGATACCAAAATCCTCCAGTAAATCATGTGTCTCTTAGCCTGTTTAATATGATTAATTTAGGTATTTATTTTAATAATACAGGTATACATCTTATCATGGAAATGCAGCAACTTATCTACACTAGATACTCCATAGTATTCATGGTATTGAGTCAGCCACAGATCTGTGTGTGTGTGAGTGGGTGAAAGTTTACTTTTCATAGAAACATAGTGTATAAGATTTAGCCCTAGAAATAATTAAGGAACAATGGGGTGGTGTGATGCAGTAACAACACACCCTGAGTGATTTAATTCCTCTTATACTATAGCAACATGGCACCACTAGCAATTCTCATTTATTAAAGAATGCCACGTCATGCTTTTGATCTATTTATAGTTACATTTCATTTCATGACATGTTCATGAAACAAATTCCTGTTATCATTTACATTACAGCAGCTATAAACCGTCCTTACCTCACCAGCCAGGCCTTTTCTCTCTTTCTTGAAAAATAATATCACAAAAGTATGCAGTTGTCATGTTACCGAGTCCGATATCCCAGCGTCTAAAAATTGACCACTGGAGACTCCTTCCATAAATGCTAAATTAATGTCTCGCTACAGAAAACTTAACCATACCAACAATTACACACCTTTTTTAATTAAAAAACAAACAAAAAAAAAGGCGAACATTGAGGAGCATCTACCATTCAAGTCCATGTGTAAGTTGTTATTATAGAAAAGGGTACTACAGAAAACATATTTTTAAAAAGTGTGTAAATACAAACCTGTGATAGGTAGATAGGTAGATTTTATACACGCACAAAAAAAGTTAAACATTTAACACATATTAACAAATAGCACACAGTGCAAAATATATTAGTGACAAGGAGTAAAAATACAGCATGCTAAGGTTACAACATGGTGCATCTTGAAAGTTTACTTCTAATTGTACTGCTTGCTATTCTGTAAAAGGAGACTTTAATCACAGCTTCCTAACCCAAACCCAAGTGTAAATGTGCTGCCAGAGGTGTGACGCATTTGGTGTTGCATCTTATCAAGCTACACAGTGTGAAACTGGGGCCACAGATGTACACTACATCCAAACACACTTTTCAGGCATTGTATTTTTTTTTTTACAACAGATGTGGTTAGAGTATATAAATTAGGAATGTACCTGAAACAGATATGAATACAGTATATAAGGATGAGATATATCCTGAGCTTGCCAGAAAGGTTCACAGGGTATCTGGGTGAGGATACAGGGATGCATGAGACTGGAATAATGTGGGAAGCAACAAAAAATTGTACTTTTTTATTTTATTTTTATGTTGGTCTGAGTGAGCGGTCAGATATGAAGTACGTGGGACTTAGTTCATTAACAAACATTGCACTGCGCGATAGATTTACAAGGTTCCTTCATTCATCTTTAGTAACTGCCTGGTCAGGGTAATAGTGCTTAAAATTAGGCTACTAGTTTGAAAATATCACAGGCAGGTACAAACATAAATAACAACAAAGTCCCACATATATCTCTAGTTGAGACTCTAGTTTGAGTGATGTAGCTGAGGTTGAGGAACTGTTACACACATTTAACTTAAATGTGGTTAGTGGTTAGCATGTTTGCCTCGCACCTCCAGGGTTGGGGGTTTGAATCCTGCCTCTACTCCGTGTGTGCGGAGTTTGTATGTTCTGCTCATGCTTTGAGGGTTTCCTCTGGGTACTCTGGTTTCCTCCCCCAGTCCAAAGACATGTGTTGTAGGCTGACTGGCGTTACAAATTGTCCGTGGTGTGAAAATGTGTGTGCAATCGTGCCCCCCGATGGGTTGACACCCCATCCATGGTGTCCCCCCCACCTTGTGCCCCGAGTTCCCTGGAATAGGCTCCAGGCTCCCCCATGACCCTGGATAAGAGGTACAGAAGATGGATGGATGGATTGATTGATTGATTGATTGATTGATTGATTGGTGGTATAGGCCATGCCCACTTTGGGTTTAAATTCGAATACAGATATTGAATATTTGGAGCACTAACAGAAACAGATAGTGGGCATTGTGTTAAACCCCGACTATAAATACAAGTAGCTTAAAAGTACAAGGGAGCACTTTGTAAAAAATAAAGACATTGCAAGCTTTGAAAAAAAAAAAAATCCTTTTGATTTTGAGCTGAGTTTCAAAAATGGAAAGTGATCTGAGATCCTCTAACTGTGGTTCAGAAATGAGGTGCTGTTGTGCACATGGGAAGGCAACCAGAGCTACAAAGGATGCGATGAAACAGCAGGAGGATAGATGGGTGAGTTTTTTTAGAGCATCCTTAGCCTAAGGTTGGAGACAGACTCGATCAATCAGAACACATTCTCACAGATTTGTCTTTCTGAATAGTTCGAAAGGGGCAAATGTTGTGCTTTTCACAGGCAGCTTTAGTATCATAGAGATTGTTTTCACAGCAGGAAATCAATGCACTCTCCAAACTATTTGAATCTCTAGCACACTCTTTCCTGCGTACCTCTTTTTTATAATCTGTATGCAGAGTAATTGCTGCATCTGTCACTCAGTTACACATGTCTAAAAGAGACAATCCAGACAATAATTTGGAGCCTGATATTCAGGTCTTCACATTGGAAGAAAGTGTTGCATTCCTTTCACATTCATTCATTTTTCATTCACAAGTGGTAATGGATAGAGGCTTCACAGAAGCACCTGTCACTTTGATTTGTTAAACTGTAACTTGTTAATATTGAAATAATTGCCTCAATAATATTCTTTTACTCTCCATGAAAGGCTCAGGTTTGTCCATTCAGCCACAAGAGCATTAGTGAGGTCTGGCAATTATGTCGGGAAAGGACGCCTAGGGTGCAGTCGGTGTTCCGGTTCATCACAAAGGTGTTCAGTGGGGTTGAAGTCAGGGCTCTGTGCAGGCCATTCGAGTTCTTCCAGTCCAACCTTGTCAAACCATGTCTCCATAGACCTCCTTTTGTGCATGGGGGTTAAGGTCTCTTCGTTCCAGTGAAGGGAAATTGTAATACTTCAGCATACAAAGACATCCTATCTAACTGTGTGCTTCCAACTTTGTGGCAACAGTTTTGGCCATGTAGTCTAAATTCTAATTTACTACAGCTGGCTATTCCAGCTGAAATGGAAGAATGTGGGAGGAAAAGGCTCATGTGGAATGTTTCTTGCTTTAGCGTTCTTCAGCAAGATTGTTACTGAGTATCAGATATTGAAATCCCCCAAACTCATGCAGCAAGTGTTTTTCAGATTTTCAGAATGAGAGGTTCTAACAGGTGGTATTGTCCAAAGTTAGCTACCAAGGATGGCCAGTGGAATCAATAGGTATTGGATTTGTCACATCTGCTGCCTTGGGAGGGGCTCAAGTTTTAGATCCAGTCAAGGATTTGGGTTGTGGCAGTGCTAGGTGTTTCTTTGACTAATGCCAAGATGTCTCCTTGAGGTTATCGTACTTGGCCACCTCAAACACCCGTTTGGTCAGATCATGGTTTAGGATTCAGGTTAAGCCTTGTTTGTATTCTTTATAGTATTGTTAAAATGGTCATGGAAGTATTGACATCTGTATTCGGATTTAAACCTGAAGTATGCGTGGCTGTTTTTTTACACTGGATTCAGACATTTGCATATGTCACGTCCGGTTTAGCACCAGGTGTAAAAACCATCTTATATGCAATTTTGACATTCCCAAAAGCTGGCTAAGTTGTGATTTAAGTTTTCCTAAGTGTTACAATACGACAAAATGCTCTGAGGAAAGAGGCCAAGTGAGTTTTTTTTTTGTTTGTTTGTTTTCCAACCTTTTGCCTGCTAGCTAGTGTTTTTCCTTTAGTTAGATAGTTCATTAAGCACTAGCCCTTTTATCCCAGCTCTTCAGACTTTTGTTTATATAAGAGAGATTTGAAACTTAAGACTTAGATCCCCGATTATTTTCCTGGTGTCTGGAACAGATTTTGTTTACCCAGAGGAATCATAATCACATCGGACAGGCATAGTGCTATAGTCTGGGGAGATTAATTGAAGATGTCAGTTATTTTGCTTTGTTTCTTGATATCTCTGTATCCCATCTGCAAGCTTGTACATCTTAATTAAGCTTACTTTAAGATTTCTCCAGCAGTGTGATTCAGTGCAAGATGTTGTGGACTATTTATATCAAGCCAAGTTAGTTTTGGGAGGAATATGACTTTCTGATGATTTTTTGTATGGAGGAAGATTTTGTGCTAGGTCACAGATTCAAATCATATTTGTGGAAGGAAATAATTTCATTAGAATTAAAAGTGTATATTGGGAAATTACAATCTATGATTTCAAAACATGCATTTCAGAAGTAAAAAAAAAACTGTCTTCTGTACCTTAGTGGTTTGATTTCAGTAATGCAAAATGTTGTTTTTATGAGGATGAGAGGCCAAAACACAGCAAAAACGATGTTTTCAAATATAATCGTATATGTGTGGAATGTGGCCTTTGTTTCTGGTATATTCTGGATCTGGCCTTTCTATTTTTGTCAATAATGAGTGTTGCCAATAATGAGTGTTGCCTCGTTATCTGTGTTTTCTAGCCTCACCCCTGATGAACCCAGAATGATACCTCAATTTTCTTTAGCCAAAATAGATAGAGAGAGGCATTGTATGTCTGGCTGCCTCTGCCTCTCAAGAACCTGCAGTCTGCCAACTTCCATAAGCGTAACGTAGACGTAGATAGAAGAAAGAAGTCTTTTAAAATGAATTTTTACTTTTAGGGGCAACATCCTCTGTAGTACAAACACCATACATCATAGATAAGGAAATGCTTCATTTCTTCTTTGGATGGGTCACATTTGAAAAGCTGTTTAATCAGAAATACTATTTATATTCGCTTGCAGAATTCCTATCAAAGACAACATTTTTGAAAAATACAATATTCGCCAGTTGAGTTCTTATCTAATCGTACCTACCTATGAAGAATATGCAATAGAAAAATATTTAACCCTCTCAGTCATGAACACTGAGGGCACAGTGGCTTAGTGGTTAGCATGTTTGCCTCACTCCTTGGATTTCCACATCTGCCCTGTGTGCATGGAGTTTGCATTTCTTCCAGCTACTCTGGTTTCCTCCCCCAGTCCAAAGACACATGTTGTAGGCTGGCATCTATAAATTGTCCGTAGTGTGTGAATGGGTGTGTGAGTGTGTGTGTGTTCCCCACCTTGTGCACCGAGTCCCATGGGATAGGCTCCAGGCTCCCCACAAACTTGTGAAGGATAAGCGGTATAGAAAATATATGGACGGACGGACACCTGATCACTGCTGTTTTGAAATCCGATGAATTTTTTGGTTTCTCCACTTCTTCCCTAACGCTGTTATGGCCACAATCGCTGATTGTTGACACCTGTAACGTGTTTCTCATCTGTTTCTTGATATATTATCATACCCCTTTTGTTTTAGTGTCATTTTTAGGTCTCCATATTCCTTAAGGTTGAATTATTTCTTGTCTTACTGCTACTACTTCTGTAGCTACAGCTTGTTTGCTCCTTATTTACTTGTTTGGATGTTGCATTAGCATGTTTTAACCCTGGCTTCCTGTATCCTCACCACTTGCGTATTCTATATAGAATAATCATTATAAAACTGAACAGATGGTCAATAATACATAACCTTATCTGTATAATTGACCCTTTTGACTATGACCACAATTCTCAAAAAGCTTAAAAATGAAAAATTTTTAAAAAACGTTTTAAAAAAATTTCAAAGGCAGCAGTGGGATTCAGGTAACAGGCAACCAATCTTATTCCAAACTGGGTCGAAATTCAACCGTGTTTCACACAAAAAAACAACAACATTTGCATGCAACTTATCTGCAGCACCTTCTATATGATGGATTTCAATGTTCTGGCACTATGAAATATGTTGCATAGCATCATATTAAAAACAATCCTCTTGCAAGTCACATGGTAACACAATACGGTAACACAGGTATTTTCAAAATGCATAAAAGTCTAGGTATTCTCAGTAGCCTACAGGATTTACAGGGTAAAAACTGTCCACATTTTTGAAAATACCCTTATATTTATTGTTTAATCCTCTTATACATCGGCAGTTTGCCAAAGATTGTATTTTTTTTTTAAATTAGAGAATGGTATGTCATACTTTTATCCATTTCTAGTTATGTGTACTGTTGTGGAAAGTCCACAAAACAGCTGAAAAGTCCTTAAACAGTCCTTCCTTACCAAGTCATAGCTCAAATCAGATATTTGTTGAATAATCAATGCCGAGCTGGAGGAGCAGTGAAGTCAACAGGAAGTGAAACAGGATGTTACTTATAGACTTTAAAGTATTTGGTGACTACAAGAATCCTGAAAGCATTTCTCTGTGTTTTATGGTTTTGAACAGCCTCACTGCTGAAGACCATTATTTACTATAACTGTCTCTCACCCCTCATGTCTTTTGTATATTCCATGTCCTTCTTTTCACCTTGAAATGAAACACATCCTGCTTTAATGGATGAGATCCATCGTTTCTACCATTGCTGTCCTTACTGAACTCATCGTCATCTCTATCTCATCTTTTTTTTTTTTTTTTTTCCCAGACATACACAAGCTGTGTGGAAGTGTGAGATTTGTCACTGGGTATAATTGAGTGTCAGTGTAATATCCAAGGTCTTTTCTAGTAACTGTTTATTTACTTAGGGTTATAGAACAGTAATTTAGATATAAGTAATTGAGTAGACTTTAATCTGAAAATGATTGCTGGTAGGTGTCATAGGTGGTAGCTGGAGTAGGAAGTAGGAAGTGTTAGCTGACAAAATTGATGAGAAAAAAACAAAAAACAGTTTATCCTTCTTGAAAATTAAACAGAACCCTGATCATATCATCATTAATTATCATCATTTAAGTCATTCTGTTTGTCCCAAAATGGCCTTTAATTGTGACATATCCATCCATCCATCTTCTACTGTCACGGGAAAACCTGGAGTCTATCCCAGGGAGCATCCGGGTACACCCTGGACTGGGTGCCAGTCTATCGCAGGGCACACAATCACACACACATTCATACTCTACGGATACTTTAGACACGCCAATCAGCCTACCATGCATATCTTTAGACTGGGGGAGGAAGCCGGAGTGCCCAGACAGCACGGGGAGAACATGCAAACTCCGCACACACATGGCCCCGGCGGACACATGAACCCCACACACATGAACCCCAGACCCTGGAGGTGTGAGGCAAACGTGCTAACCACTAAGCCACCGTGCGCCCCATTGTGACTTATCTAAACAAGAAAATGCTGTAAAACCAGGATACAACATGCACAAAGTCTTTTAACGAATTAAACTAGAATACTGGAAAAGTTTACAGCAATCAGCACTGGTCAAACATTGTCCTCAGACAATCACTGCTGTTACTTCATGTTTCTGGGTTGTTACTATTTCAAAAGGAAAGTGTTAGGGTGATTGTGATCACACATTTATATTGTTAACAAAGTAATTGGGCTCCGTGGGTGTGAAACTGCATGCTCAACGTTTTTAGCATGATTCACTCCCAAGATTATTCAGAATATTACATTCATTTTTAGTGTCATGGCTGTGGGATGAGTGCAGCCTGTTAGTTCAAGCCCCGTAGTGGTGTAGGCTCCGGCATCTATAGTCTGGCTGTTGTGCAAAAATAGCTTTCGTATAAATAAAATAGTGACAATATCAACAAAAGCTACAGGTCATCTTTCAGAGTAAAATGTTATCTATCTACAAATGAAATTTGTGTTTTCTCTGTGCTTTCACTGTTATTGAGCACTCATTAACTGAACAGACATGTCACATCGGGACTTGTTTACAGCCTGCCAGAACTTCAGATGTAACGTAGACAAGAATTTAGGACTTCACAAACTAAATACCATTTTAAAAAATCAGGTTCCAACAACACTGTAAAACCAGAAACTAATTACCTCAACATTTTTAAGTTGATAAATCAATTTCTTTAAGCCAAATACACTTAAATATAACAAAAATTTTACTGAAACTTGTTATATTTAAGTGTATTTGGCTTAAAGAAATTGATTTATCAACTTAAAAATTTTGAGGTAATTAGTGTCCTCAGATCTTTCGAGTTAAATGAACTTATCCGGTTTTACAGTGAAGGCAACGATAAAATACAGCCGACAGGTAGAATCAACAATTATGTCATGTTTGATTTAATTTATTTGGTCAAATGAAATATCTTTAAACCATGATCTATTTTTGTACACATCTGTCCTTTCGTTTAAGTGAGTAGTCATTGGTGTGCAGTGCCTACACTTTGGGACAGTAAGGTTTCAATTGAATTAGTAAAAAAAAAAACCAAAAACAAAACAGGAACTTACCCTATTTTGCCATCTGAACAAAGGGGTTTCAAAGGCTCTAACCATTCACATTTGTCCATTTGCCTGAAGCCTTTATCTCAAAAGTTTCAGACATAGCTTTAATTTTTATATTTTAAATTCGGTTTATACTTCCCACATCGATATAGCAAAGTGTTTGCAGTACAATAAATTGGCAAGGTCTTATTTCCTAGATTAGAATAGATATTAAACTAGGAACTCACTAATTCATTCATTCATTCATTCATTCATTGTGTGTATGCGTCAACATGAACATCATCAAGTTTTTAACCATTTTTCAGCTGAAAATCTTCAGCAGAATTCCTTATAAATATCATTACCTGATGTTAGCGATACACTTCACTAATGTTAGCTAATGAAATCAAAACATTCTTCATTTACTTTGACAGAAAGTGATGGTGTCACTTCTTGATAATAAGCTAAAGCCTCATTTACATGAGAAAGGACACATTTATGCAATCAATGTCTGGACAAGTGTCCTGCATCATGGTCAGTTAGACAGCTTATTGGTGGGCTTTTTAGGGAGTACCAGTAATTCTGTGTACTTATAAAAAGTCATGTAATCCCAAGCTATTTCATGCAAACATTTTAATAACGTCTATTTAGTAATTCTGAATGTCGGTCGGAATTGTTTATTGACAGGCATGCAAGTAAATGATTTGAATGAATTTCTCTCAGTGTATTGAATTCCTTCAAGGTTTACTGCATGTATACACAATATTCCATTTTCACCTTAAGGAGCATGTTAACGTTTGCCACATTTAGGTTTATCCATCTCCTATACTGATTTAAACTAGGAGTACATTTTCTGAAATGAAAACTATTTTAAGCCATACAAATTGCCACATATATCAAGAAAACCTTTCAGTGTCAAATATCAGCACAGTAGCTGGCTTCCCACTGTGTTCTACTACTGCCTTTAGAAACCCTGAACGTGCATTTCCTCTTTAGTCCTGAGCTTTTTCATCACTCTATGGATTTTACAATTTCTACTATCTCCCAGCAGCTTTTATAACCTGCACCTTATATAAAGTGTATTAGTAGGCATTCCAGGCATAGTTTACACGATGAGCAAATTGAACATTAACATTGCAGCGTCGAACATCCCTACATCTGGGTCAATGCCCATGGTTTTGGAATCGGCACATATACATGTGATGGACAGGTGTCCACATACTTTTGGCCATATAATGTACATCTGGCCCTCAGTGGCTGGTCATTTAATTTGATTCAATTCAGTTTCATTTGCATAGTGCTTTTTTTTTTTTTTTTTTTTTTAAATCAGCTTTACAGCACTTTGAATGGGGATTGTGTGTCAATCAAAAATTCCATAAGACGACATTAGGAAGAAAAATTGTGCACTTAATATTTAAGGGTTGATGAAAGTGTACACTGAGACTTTCATGGCATGCAGAAACATCTGCTCTGGATTCAAATAGTGTCACTGGAGCTTCACCTGAAATACCTGCAAAGGTTGAACAGTGCTCTCCTCAGTGGAGATCAGTAGAGATTGATGAGGTACTGTAGGGTTGGGAAGGCTGGATGTTTTGACAGATTTATTTGTTGTGGATGTCAGAAGTGCAAAGTCAGGGAAAAGTTGCTGCCACGGACATGTCTCCTATTTTGCATGCTGAGTGGTTCATTTTCTTTTTGAGTTTAAGCTGCAGGCCCTAATCAAAGTAACAATAGTTTTTATTGCTGAGAAACTACAGAGAATGTTGAGGAACATGTATTAGTCAGTATTACCCTGAAATGGCACGCTCCATTTATCACCCAGCAGACTCTGCAAAATGATTATAAGGACCCCACAAATTGGTTTTCAGCAGCATGGATTCCAGATCCAGCTTCTCCAACATGGAAGTGAAAAATCACAGTGTTAGACGTGTATAGAGAGCATGTGTTATTAGAGGAGGATGATACATCACATCTGTGGGGTCTGGAAATCTATAGGCTATTTTTTCAGTGTGAAAATTTGAGCATAGTAGTTGACTCATCATTGCATCATTTTTCAGGAGACAACAATGGCTGGCCTCATTTGTTTGACAAATACTTTGGGATGCCCAGTAAAGACGCTGGAACCAAGTCAACCACATGTCGTGAGTAAAGATCCAGAATTCAATCTCCTGAAACTAAAGTGATTAGTGCGAGCTAGGAAAATGCTGTTCATGTCTGTCTATCTATCTATCTATCTATCTATCTATCTATCTACCTGTCTGTCTGTCTGTCTATCTGTCTGTATATCTGTCTATCTACCTGCCTGCCTGTCTGTCTATCTATCTACCTGTCTGTCTACCTGTCTGTCTGTCTGTCTGTCCATCTGTCAATGTCTGCCTCTTTCTATCCATTTCATTCCATCCATTCATCCATCTATTTTTTTGTCTGTCCTTCCATCTATCCATATGTCAATCTGTCTGTCTGTCTCTCTGGTTGTCTGATTGTCTGTTTGTCCATTCAGCTATCAAGCCATCCATCCATCTGTTTGTCTGTCCATATGTCAGTGTGTTTGTCCATCCATTGGGCCATCCATTCATCCATCTATCTTTTTGTCTGTCCTTCCATCTATCCATATGTCAATCTGTCTGTCTGTCTGACTGTCTGTCTCTCTGATTGTCTGTTTGTCTGTCCATTCAGCTACCAATCCTTCCATCCATCCATTCATCCATCTGTTTGTCTGTTCAACTTTCAGTCTGTCTGTCCATCCATTGGGCCATCCATCCATTCATCCAACTGTCTGTGTCTCTCTGTCTAACTGTCCATTCATCCATGCAGCCATATATCACCTCTAATTGTCTGTCTTTAATCCATCCATCCTTCAGTCAATCCAACAGGTCATCCATTCATCCATCTAGCTATCCATCCATCCAGCAAGTCATCCATCCACCCATCTATAAGCCTGTTGGTCTTTCCATCCATCCATCCATCCATCCATCGGGCCATCCACCCATCTATCTGTCTGTCTATCTTTCTGATTCTCTGTTTGTCTTTTTGTCCATCCATCCATCCATTCAAATAAAATGAATTCCCACTAAAAATAAATACTGTGTTGGGAAATGTTTGTATTTAAGTCACATCCATGCAGCACCTGATTGCTGTTGTCAAAATGAGCCAAAACAATGGTTGCTGTTGTTGTGTTTGCTGTCACCATTATGTGGGAAACAAAACCCCAGTGCTGTTCTATTTGGCCAACTCTCATTAAAAGTAAATTACTATCTGGTCACTTATCACTGCTGTTGTGAAGGGGTAGCGTAGAAAACCAAAATGTGTCTAAAACAGATACTAAAGTGGATGATGCTACTGAGGCGCTTTGACAATTGAAGAACAACCAAGGATATATACATATACATATACGTATATACATATATATATATATAAAAGGTCATTATATTTAATGTCTTAGTTTTCATCACGGACACTACACTCAAGATTTTATGAATGTAGCTAAAATAAAATGATCGAAACATTTCAACAGTTTCCATTAATAACATGATTCATTTAAAACAGACTCAGTTAAAAGCACGAGTCATTTGAATGGATTTTGTTAACGATGTGATTCATTTAAACAGAATTTGTAAATAAAGCATGACTCACTTACACAGATTCTGTTAAAAAAAAAAAAAAAAAAAAAAAAGCAGGATTCATTTAATCAGCTTATTTTCCAATAACAGCATTCCAATAATTTATTAATAAATGACATAATGCTTTTTTAACCATTCATAGTCGCATTTAATATTGTGGAATATCTGCAAGACAAGTTAGCTCCTGACATTTTTTTTTCTCTCTCTCTCTTGAAGTTAATAACATGAAAAACCTACTGTGTTCTGTCCTGAAGACTTTCCCATAGGGGAAAACTTTACTGATCGTTATAATGCGCTGACACTGGAGACTCCTTCCATAATGTTATATAATATTATATAATATTAATGTTATACGTAAAACTTTGATTATATATATTCATGCTAGACATTATAATATGATTACACATTCTTTGTTTATGATTTTTTTTTTTTTAAATCTGTTTATTATTAGACTTTGATTATCTGAATCCATTCGGAAAGTCGTTCCTATAGTACTGATAATGTATTAGAATGAGTGCATTCATCATTTGAACTACACCTTCAATAGCGGTGAAGCTTTTGGAACCCTAGCCAATCAAATCCAATCTATTCCCGGACAAGATTGGAGAAGATTACCGTGCCGAAGTCTAGGTTATCTTGATGCTATGAATCGCTATATAAAAGAATAGTAAAAAGAGAATAAAAGGCCATGTAAAAGAATAATTATTGTAATTATTCATTCCTTCATCTTACATTTATAGCATTTGGCAGACACTCTTATCCAGAGCAATTTACATTAATCTCATTTATACAAATGAGCAATTGAGGGTTAAGGAGCTTGCTCAAGGTCCCACAAGTGGCAGCATGGTGTTGTTGGGATTTGAACTCATGAACTTCTAATCACTTTAGTCCAACATCTTAGCCACTGTGCTACCACTACCATCTTCAGTAAGTGGGCACTTATGCCGTTTGAGGGTAAAAATGCAGAGATCAATAATTCTGTCCTGGTCTTTTCTTTTTTCTGTCTGACAGTCGATTTTTTTCCTGTACTGTTTTTCCAAAAAGCTATATTTATTTCACGCTATGTTACACGCTGCTAAGTGTTAGACTGTGCAAAAATCGACCGTTTTATCATTATTACAGATTTTACACTCACTCAGACAGCTTGCTTTTACATTTCTTACAATTTACACTTTTGTCCATTAAATTTCCATAACACATAAAGCTGAAAGAGCAGATTGTGAATGTAAAACACTCGTCCACATACAGTACTAGGCATGTATTTACGTTAAAATGGCCAGTGACAGACTCTTACAATAGAATACAATCTATATTAGTGTTTCTTTAAAAAGAAGAAAAAAGGTCTTCTTTTTAAGTTTCTTAAAGGCTCAAGAAGTAAGGCCAGGCATTGGACAATTAGTTTATGAGGAGCTTATGAATTTTTGATTAGTCTCTCATTTAGGATGAGGCACAAACGTTTGGTAAACATGTCTGTAAGGCGCCTGTGCATCTACTACAGTGTACATTTTGCATGTAAACATGTGTTTCATGTGGAATTATGTGGGTTATATGTGCTCAGCATGTACCACATATGAAAATTTACCATGTGAAAATAAATGAATCGTGTGAATAAAATCATGTAAATATATATATATATATATAAATAAATGAAACATTAAGCAATTAACATGAAAATAAATGAATTCCGTGGAATGTGAATAGTATGGATATGAAATGTAAAAGCACATGCACTGCGTGTGAAAAATTAATGTGTGAAAATAACTGAATCATGCGAGGAAGTCATATATGACATATAAAAACCACGTGCCTTAACATGTGCTTATAAATGAATCGTGTGAGAAAAATCATGCACAATATAAAACGTGTGTGGGAAAAAATGTATGTTTAACATGTCTGAATTCATTTCACACTTATCCTCAATCTTAGCCTCTTAAGAAAGTGCTCTGCTTTCATTAGAAAACTTTCGTGATTTATGTGCATATTTTTTCCCATTAATAAAAAAGTCCTGCTTCTGCTGTAGATTTCTCTCTGAATGTCAATCCAAATCGAAATACATTACTCTCCCTAACATCTCTTTTCTCTCTCTCTTCTCTCTCTGTTTCTCCCTCCTTTCCTCAGTACTTGGGCTCGTACCAGCCGAGTGTCAGTGTAGGGATTTGGAGCTCGACTGCAACGGTGCTCACTTTAAAGACGTCCCTGCGGTATCTACGAACGTCACCATGATGTGAGTTCCTCTTCATCATGCCCATAAGGATCGCTCGAATTGTGTGTGTGTGTGTGTGTGTGTGTGTGTGTGTGTTTGTGTGTGTGTGTGCACGAGTCATCACACGATCTCGCTGCTCGAGTGGCAGGACGGCTGTTAAATCACTGCATGAGAGATCAAGGCATCGCCGGCTACTAAATAGGAGTTTACTAGAAGACACTTGCTTTAGACCGAACACATGATCTGTCAGGGTTTGGTACACATTCAGCATGAATTAATGTCATGGCTGTCAGATACGCTGCTCAGCACATACAGAGGAACCAGGAGCTGTGAGGCAGCAACACAGCAACACTACCAGCTGCACCACTGACTGATTTACATCAGTCATTCATTCATGACATTCATTTCAGTTCATTATTATCCGAAAAGTTCAAATCTTTTGCTTGTAAAAGAGTTAAGGTTCCTTCAGGTTCTTTAGACATTCATGCTAATATTTCAGACTTGACAGCTGGATTTTCTAACCTTATTTGCATTTATATATACAGTCCCGCTAATTCAATTGTTTTGTCTATTGAAGACATTTGGGTTTGAGATCAAAAGATGATTATGAGACAGTAGATGAGAGTTTCAGCTTTCATTTCCTCATCTAGATGTGTTAAACAACTTAGCAACTTTGGTGTCAGACCACCCAAGTTTTAGGTGAGCAAAAATATAGGAACAGATAGGGTTAAAGTAAATGAAAGTAAATATTAGAATAGTATTGGCTGCATATATTTGGCTTCAGTCCCTTCATGCTCAATTGGGTTAAGGTCTGGTGATTGAATAAAACCTTCTACTTTCGCCCCCCGATGAAGTCCTTTGTTGAGCTGGCAGTGCTTTTTGGGTCATTGTCTTGCTGCATGACGAACTTCCTCCCAATTAGATTGGATGCATTTCTCTGTAAACTGGCAGACAGAATGTTTCTACATCATCAATAAAGATTAGTGAGCCTGTTCAAAAAGCAGTCATGCAAGCCCAAGCCATGACACTACCTTCACCGTGTTTCACAGATGAGCTTATAGGATTTTTAGGATCATGAGCAGGTACATCTGGGCAGCAAGAAACACCTGTCAGTCACATGATCCAATATTTTTGGTGACTTGAAAAAATAGGTGGGTTCAAAGAATAGGTGCCATGTTCTAAATTGTTTAACACATTTAGATGTAAATATGAGGAAATGATTCTTGCTTTTCTCCCGTAGACAGCTCTCTGGTCTTCATGTTGGTTTATCCTTTTTAAGAACAAATGCCGTCTTCACAGGCAAAACCTAGAGCTCAAACCAAGAGTAGACATTCAGAGCTATTCATTCTTTAAACAATTAACCTAACAGGGCACATCTGGGCAGCAGGAAACACCTATTAGACACGTGTTCCGATATTTTTGGTCACTTGAAAAAACGGGTGGGTTCAAACAAAAGGTGCTAAGTTAAAAGTTGTTTAACATGTCTAGAAGCAAATATGAGGAAAACGAAAGTTGAAATTCTGATCGGTCGTCTCATTCATCTTTCGATCTCAAACTCAGATGTCTTCAATGTATAGCCAAAGCAACAGTATTGGCCTTGCTGTTCCAATACTTTTATAAAAAAAATAACATAATTAAATGAACCACAGAACAAACATGTTGCTGAGGCGTGTGCAGGAACAACAATAGGCTAAAATTAGATAACTGTAAGCAGATCAATTATGGGTCATGTAGGTTCTTCATTTAACAAACCACACTTCAAAGAGCCAAATGGTATTCAGGGCATGTTTTATGCCTCTTTTGCTTAATAACTGATTTCGTGCTTCAAAAAACACAGAGGCTGTATTTTGCATATGAAAACAGGGTGTTGTTTACCTCTCAGCCTTTTCATTTTTTGGCACTTTCTAATCATTTCTGTGTTTATATATTTATGTTTTAGCCGGGCAGTCGGGGAATGAAATCCCAAAAAGTCATTGGAAAATTTGACAACTTCATTATATAAAATTAGGTTAATGATATTCTCCACACAAAATAACCCTCCCTCTGTTTCTCATTTAGTCTCAGATGCAGCTGCTGAGTGAAAAGACCTTCCCGTAAACTCCATATCTCATAAACTCAGCTGCTTCCCTGAGTCAGTCAGGATTCTTCAGCACACAACTGAACTGAACGAAACATTCCTTTGGAACCAGTTTCACACACCACTACTTAAACCTGTACTTTATATAAGAAACAAAACACCAAGGGGCATGTTGTGATAGGAAAATAATGAGTGCTGTAATGCACCCCAATGCAAAATTCATTATTTTCCTATAACTGCATGCCCTCTTACACCACAGGAATTTGCCAACGATTCAATTTTTTAAATTAAAAAAAATTCACGTGATACTTAGTTATTATCCATTTATTGTTACATTTCATTTTGTTGAACGCCTAGAAAACAAGTTTGTTCCTGTTCTCACTTACAGTCCCCTCCAAAACCATTGGAACAGCAAATCAATGGCTCTGATAGATTTTCCCTCTTTTCCTAGCTTCGAAATGGCTTGATTTTCTCCCGTAGACAGCTCTCTGGTCTTCATGTTGGTTTATCCTTTTTAAGAACAAGTGCCGTCTTCACACGCAAAACCTAGGGCTCAAACCAAGAGTAGACATTCTGAGCTATTCATTCTTTAAACAATCAATTTAACAGAGCACACCTGGGCATCAGGAAACACCTTTTAGACACGTTCCAATTTTTGATCACGTGAAAAAACGGGTGGGTTCAAACAAAAGGTGTCACGTTCTAAGTTGTTTAACACTTGTCTATATGCAAATATGAGGAAATGAAAGCTGAACTACTGATCTGTGTCTCATTTATCTTTCGATCTCAAACCAAATTGTCTTAAATGTATAGAGAAAACTATAGAATTGGCCTTGCTGTTCCAATAACTTCGGAGGGGACTGTATATTAATATATTATATTATTATATTATAAACCTGTGATTTGCAGTCAGATCTACTGTCTGAACCATGCCGTTATCGAAAATTAAAACACCTTCTATGGTGCTTTTGTATTAAAGAGAATATTATTATTCTTTATATTATTTTTCCCCTCATTACGAATGTGATGCTTTTAATACTTGATTTAATGTGCTATTGCCTCCTGAAAAATCCTGATTACTTAATTGTGGCCCAATTTTTCCCGTATTGCGACAATTTTGCTTTGTTCATTAAAGTGCCATTGAAGCTTTAATTGAAAATGCACAGTGTGGGACGTGCTGGACTGATTACAATTTCACTCTCAGACACTTTGCTCCGCACGCTCTCAAGCCTTCGGAGAAAAATGATTTGTGTTCACTCTTTGTTGTAAAACATCAGCATGCGATTAAGCGTTTTTGGATCTAGTGAGCAAAGACAGACTTTGTGGATGAAGTCGTATAGCCGTCCTCGTTCACGCCTTTATCTGTAAGCTGAAACTGAACTGGACTAGGGTGATGGGTCTGAACGAGCAGATTATCCAGAATAATGTGTAAAGTGATGTCACTCTACAGGCTACTCAGACTGATTTTTAACTCCGTCAACGTCCTGTGTATGTCTCTGACATAAAAAAGAGACATAAAGACCTCCTTGCAATGCAGTGTAGTTTGATTTCAGTGTTCAGATTAGGGAGGTAACCGAGTACAAATACATTATTCGGAGTAAACATGTAACATGTTCTAAATGGATCTAAACATTGATTTGAATAGGAGGTGCATTATTCGTATCTGCACCTTATTCAGATTTAAAAGCAAAGTGGCCTAAACCAGATGGAGGGTTGTTGGTGGTGTTGTTGTTGTTGTTGTTGTTGTTGTGGTTGTTGTTCTAAGATTTCCGTGGGCAGAGTATCAGGGTTCACAATTAATAAATAATACATTTAAATTGACGTTTTCAAAATAATAATATTAAAGCACCTCAAATCAAATCGTTGTTTTTTTTTTGTTTTTTTTCTGTGTTCACTAATTCAGATTCAGAGATTCTCATAACTGTATTCAGGTTCTCATTCCAGTGCTGTGATTTGACCAGTTTTCACTGAAATTGTCCTGGGTTTTTTTTTTTTTCCACATCTGGACCACTCCAAGCTGGAAAAGTGAAATGAGAAAAATACTGATTTCATGGTTTAGTTGTGTAAGTTGAGAAGGACATGAGAAGGAAAGATGAACAGGCTAACTGCAGGAATGTTTCATCTTGCACCGTTGGATCTCTCTCTGTGTGTGTGTGTCTCTGTCTCTCTCTCTGTCTCTCTTTCTCTCTCTCTCTGTGTGTGTGTCTCTCTGTCTCTCTTTCTCTCTCTGTCTCTTTCTCTCTCTCTCTCTCTCTCTCTCTCTCTCTCTCTGTCTCTCTCTCTCTCTCTCTCTCTGTGTGTGTCTCTCTGTCTCTCTTTCTCTCTCTGTCTCTTTCTCTCTCTCTCTCTCTCTCTCTCTCTGTCTCTCTCTCTCTCTCTCTCTCTCTCTCTCTCTCTCTCTCTCTGTCTCTCTCTCTCTCTCTCTCTCTGTGTGTGTCTCTCTGTCT
>JANDJT010000217.1:26128041-26139167 GCA_024331685.1 Stegophilus panzeri | reverse complement strand
GATAGCACTTTACTATAAAGTCCACGAATAAGCATCTGTTAATACTTACATACACAGCACTGGCTTTGGACTATAGATTTGGATGTTTCACAATGATATTAATAATGACATATCCATAAATGAAATTAAGTCAAGAGGCTATCTCACTTGAAAGGTTACTACAGTATGTAGTGAATTTTTAGAAAATAACATGCCATAATAGGCATTTGACAGTCAACAAAATACAGTCATCTAGCTTGTTTTGCAGCCGAACTACATCTCAAGAACCACACAAAAGACCGGAAACTAGTTTTAAAAACTCTCATTGGAATTGAAAAAGGCAGACTCATTTTTCTCCTCTTTCTCAGCATTTACATATACATTCCTAATGTATTCCATAATCCCTTTTCCCTCTCCAAATCTTTGCAATATAATATATCTTACAATAGAACAGGTTCCATACATCACAGACACACTGTCTGCACATACACTTTGCATTTGTTTGTAAAAATAAATAAATAAATAAATAAATAAATAATCAGATTCATTTCAGATTAGTTGTGAAAAAACAAGCTCATGGTGGCCATGGAATATTTTTAAGTATCCAAATTTGGCTTATAAATCCAGGACCCTGTCATTAACTCTCAAACATGGGGCAGCGTGATGCTTGTCCCAATGGGCCTCTATTAGTGCTGATTGCAGTTTTGACCACTAGGTGCAATAATAACTCTATGGGACAGTAAACGTTCTGCACCATGTCTGCACAACATCTAGGAAGGTGAGAAATGTCATAAAGAAGAGGTCATAAAACTGGTGGAGTTGTGAATGAGGAGTTTAAATATAATATCAAATATATTTGTATATATGATATACAGTAAAAGGTGGGGCTCTGCACCACTTGCGAGTAGCTACTGCCTTAACACATTTACTGAATCTTACTGAGTTATATATGAATAGACATTAATAATATTACGTTTTGACATCTTGTTAATGCACTCTGCTAATTAATATCCTTATCGAGAGGTGGAAAGTATCCCTTAAAGTCCTAGCTTACTTAATTATTCAGCTTTAAGCGTATAATTCACTAACTACCATGAATAAATTGGCTTGATTTTGATGATGATGTCTTAAACCAACTTGTTAGCGATGAAGCGTTGAATGATGGTAAAGTGCTACCCATTGTATTCGCACAATCATCTTGAACATTTTTTTTTGTGATTGTTGCGGCCACAAATGTTTGATTTTGCCGCGGCTTTTTTCATTTTGTGCTTTTCTTTGCGGAAATCTACTTTTTCAGTTGCAGGAAATTGTTTCGCACGGCCTTTCACAGTGATGTTTGTTGGCAAATGAGGCCTTTTATCTGTACTCGTGCTCGACACACATGAATTGAAGAGGGCTGTGTGATGAAGCGCCTTGGCCCAAATCTGCGGAAAATCTGCCATCATTTTGAGAAATTGCAAGCTTCTTCGAATATCGAGGAGTTTGCTTGATTTTGCATTCATTTCCCCGATCGCAAATTCAAGAAATCCTGGATCCACGTTCTTATGTTCCTTCAAGCACAAATCAAACTTTTATTGATTGCCAATGGAACAGAATTCTGTTGTTTCTTTTATTTCGTTTTCTCGTACTGTGATAGTGTATTGTAGAATTTTTAGTTTATTTTAGGTTGTGTTGTTTGAGATACGAGGATGTCATGTGGCCAAATATTAATGTAGTAAATGATGAGCTCAATTCATTACTGCAATGTTTCATGCACTTGATTGGTCACGTCTCTGATTAGGTTTTCTCAAATGATTTGGGTTTTATGGATTTGTTTCCACTTCAGTATTTAGTTAGTAAGTTATAAGCTATCAAGGTTGTAACGGATGCTGAAATGTATTTTAATCAAACGATGTGGTTTATTTTGCAGCGCTCACTCATGCAAACGCTTCCGATGTTTCATAATTACGCTTTAATGGAGCAAGACTTCTTTTTTTTTTTTTTCATCTATTACCGTGTCTTCTGTATAAGTGTCATGGATAATGGATATAAAAAAAAAACCCATTAGTGCCACTCTGTTTGATCTTTTCATTTTATTTTGTAATGAAGTGCATAATTCATAAAACATAATATATTTCCTTTTACCATGGTCAAGGACTAGAGAGCGAATGAGACTGTTGTCTTTGTGTGTCTCTTTAGAAAAAAAATTTAAAAAAAGAAGACGTAGAAACGTTCATTCGAGTGACCTCAGACTGTCTGGATGCAAAAATAAATGTATAATGTAAATGGACGAGTTTGTGTCAGTTTATTTCTGAAGTGCTGTGACATTTTTGCTTGCCTCGATTTCAATTTCACCCTTGAAGCAGCGCGGGCATGTAAAGCTCTTTGCTATATGTGAGAGGATTATACAGATGTATACAGATGTCTGAAATGCTCTAATGCAAGTCACACTAAGAATGAGAAGATTATACAGCCGTCATATCCAGACCTGATTATTGTCCGTTAAACTAAAGATTTAGATAAGGTTTTTTTTCATGTAAATGTAACTGAGTAAAAGGAATGTATTATATAATTATATTTAAATAAAGTATAAATACTCAAAACGACTTGTTTATGTATGAGAAAGACACTTTCCTCACTCCAGGAACTACATACATTTACTATTAGTTTCACATGATTGATAGTAGTTGCTGAAGAATATACTAAAGAATAAATGTCTAAGCAATAAGTCGGGACTTTATGAAGTGGGCTACTTTCCACCTCTGGGTAAGGAGATATTCCTTTGGTCCCAAAGCAGCTGCAATGAATTTCTAAAAGAGTCAAGAATAACAAAAGATTTTAATTTCCTTTAGTATGATTCAGTTTAAAATCCCATGAGTGCTTCTTTCTCATAAAGCAGTGATGTTAGTGACTTCTCTGAATACATAAGTAATATTATTAGAGATAGGAAGATCTTTTGGAGAACTGTTCTTTGTTGGGGAGAATGAAGTTGAGTGAAAGGTGGAGGAAATGCTGGAAGCCCCTAATTTAGTAGCAATGAAGGGGACAATGAAGATGCATCAAGTAATCAGCCAGTGTCAAATAGTCAGATCAAATATAGGGACATAACTTTGCCTTTGTAAAGCAGATGAAGGTGTTTCGGACTGTCCGTGTTATGACCTTAAAGAGACAATCCTGGGAGAAGAAAGAAGCATTACGACTGTCAAAAAAAAAAAAAAAAAGACAGTTGTCACTGACCCAACTCCATGGTGGCTAGAAGTAACAGACTCACAAGACATTGGACACTATTAGACATAATAACCTATGACAATGAGCCATACCCAGGCGTCATGATGAAAACCGAGGGGAACAATGTCAAAGTGAAATGCATGCACAGAAATGGAATTAATAATTTCTTCTGGCCAAGCCCATGTGATGACATTAACTGGTATGGTGATGACCAGATTCTATGCCTTATCCCAGAGCCACAAGCATTAAACAAAAAGCCTGTCCAGGTCGAAAGATCAGTCTGGAGGTTCATAGAGGAGCACATGGCTAAAGATTGAGGCCGAACAAGGACTTAAGTCTATACTGAGCGCTATGCAACTGTTGGAACTGTTAAGATTAATGAAATGAAATGAAATGAAATAAACAGATGATATATAGGAGTCCTTATGATCACTTTGTTTTAAGGTTGATAGATAATTGATTGAATTAATAAAATGGAATGGTACTATTCATATTAATGTTAATGAAATTAAATGTATTAACCTTCCTATTATGTTGGGGGAAAAAAAGTTACATCTATTATGTTATGGATCAAAATTACTTCCACAGTTTAAATACACACAAAAACAGCAAAGAACGGCTTAAAACAGTAAAGCTATATGTTCATGACTCTAAATGAGGAAAAGAGAGATGAGCCAGTATTTCAGACGTCTCCAATGTTGAACCGGGTCAAATAGACCCGTAACATAACAGGAGGGTCAAATCAAAGTTATAGGGGTCTCTATGTTTTCATGTTTGATCTATGTTCATGTTTGCATTTTTTTTGTTAATTAATAAAATACCTTTCTTTGATCAAAGCTACCCCACTCCACACCTCCAATCATCACTTGGTATCCTTCACCATCACCCTCTCTATCCTGCCTAAAACCAACTATCAATACTTCTCTCCTACCCGTCGAAACCTCCATTCTATCTCTCCTTCCTCCATAGTTTCTTGCACCCTATCCTCCCTTCCAGACTCCTTTTCCTCCCTACCAATGCAGTTATCCACAGACACTTTCCTCTCCTCTATTAACAAGAAAGAAAGAAAGAAAGAAAGAAAGAAAGAAAGAAAGAAAGAAAGACATCTAATCCGTTTGCAATATATATAATACTGTAGTTATGTTCCTCTCCGACAGGTGGCAGCAGAGAGCGTTTCTCCCTTCAGCCCGCCATGACGTCCTTACAGAAGAAGAAGAAGCCATATTTTGGTTTCAGGGCTGATATAACTGTTCAAACTGTCCAGCTAAACCTTAGTGCGTATTTATTTCACATTAAAGAAGGCGTTTTTATATCGACAAGGAGGATTTACAGCAGCCAGTAAACCGTCAGATTTCTCCATGTTTCCTTCCAGCAGGTGTTCACTTCAAGGTAATGTCACAGCGACTTTCCCAGTTAACTTCACAGGCTATGTGCTGGTTGCATCCCAAATGCCTCCTTATTCACTATTTAAGTGCACTACACAAGGGGGTGAAATAACGGTTTATAGGCACTATGTAGCTAGTGCACTGTGGAATACTGACGCGGTTTGGGATGCAGCCACTGTAAATAGACGCTAACTAGAAACTTAGTAGCTAGATTTTTGCATTTTTGTTGAATGTTTTCATGAATCTTGCCAATTTAATTCACTATTTATACCATTAAGACAAAAACCCGATTATATATATATATATATTTTATTTGATTATACACCACTTAGCTCCAGTCATTAGCTTATCTTAGCCGGATGCTAGCTAAAAGTGGGACAAAGGTCAGTTAAATATAATTTCTGTCAGGAATCATGTGAGGACTCAAAAGCTGGTGTAAACCGTATAATATAATGCATAACATCCTATTATAAAGCATGAATGCATGTGCATTTATCAGTGTTAGCTTATTCATTAAATACCTCATTGATAGAGTTTGGTCTTAGAAAGATACTCTGGATAAAATTGGAGTTAATCTCACATTCCTTCTTCTATTACAGAATCAGTAAAATAGGTTTTATTGCTGAAATGCAGACTAAAGGTCATGTTTATTTTTTTAAAGCATGGGACTAAAGCATGCTGGGGATTTCTACTTCCTTATTTAGGACAATTAAGCCTTGGTTTTTACCACTGCCTGTGACTTCAGTGTGTGCTGAAATCAACAACAACAACTGTTTAGCGTATTCTCATTTTAATTTGACAGATTGTCACGTCTGGGGAAAACAATTACAAAACAGTTTTTTTTTTTTTTTTTTTTGGTGGTGACTCATCCTGTACTCATGTTCTGTTCGTCCAATTAAATGCACTCAAGAATAAGAACGTGTAAGTCCCGCCCCCGGGGGCGTGTCTTTCTCTCAAGTAGCAGCTTGTCAGCGGTAAACATGGTTCGTCGAAGCACTTTTGGCTATGCGTCTTCTCGTACATTATTCCCTTTTCCAGTCGTCGCTTAGGTGAGAAATAAATGGTTAGATTTGGAGCTGTGTGACCTTTTTTTTTTTTTTTTTTTTTTTTTTTTTCCCCCCCAGAGGAGTGTTTTAAGTTGGAATCTTTCCCCACGTGAGACTGATCGAAGCCACTGTTTTGAGAGTTTAAAAAAAAAAAAAAAGAGGGAATACATTACTCTAAGTGACATTTAAAAAAAAAAAAAAAATTGAAAACCCATAACATTAAACTGAGAGGTGAAGTGAATAACTTTTTGATTTTTGTCACTACAGTGGGACCTGTCGAAAGGTGAGATGTATTTATTACGGAGGACGTGATCACTCAGTTCTCAAAGTCGATGTGATGGAAGTAGGAAAAATGGGCGAGCGTAAGGATCTGAGCGACTTTTACAAGAGCCGAATTGCGATGGTTAGACGACCGGGTCGGAGCTTCTACAAAACTGCAGGTCTTGTGCGGTGTTCCCGGTACGCAGTGGTTCGTACCTACGAAAAGCAGCAGTCCGAGGAAGAACAAGCGGTGAACCGTCGACAGAGTCATGGGCTCCCGAGGCACCCGTAGACCTTCAGTCTTGTGGAGTCCGTGCCTTGACGTGTCGGAGCTGTTTTTGCGGACGTACACAATATTACGCCGGTGGTTTTAATGTTATGGCTGATCGTTGTAGATCAAAACAACAAGTAGTTCCTGGTCTCGGGAACGGATTTGCTTTTTTAGCGCTAGTATTTTTTTGTTTTTCCCAAGGTGATGAATATTTACATTACATTACATTACAGCGTTTAGCAGACGCTCTTATCCAAAGCGACTTACAATTATCTCATTTATACACCTGAGCAGTTGAGGGTTAAGGGCCTTGCTCAAGCACTGGGATTTGAACTCTCAACCTTCTGAGCACAAGTCCAATGTCTTAACCGCTGAGCTACCACTTCTCTACATATATTTACTATTCAATAGAAGCAGTCAGGATGTATGTAAGTACCAGATTACTGATATTGTTTGTGTGTGTTTTTTACAGCACGGAGGTGTATACGTGCACTGAAAGCAGTTCAGACGGAGCGCGTGGCCCCGCAGGTCTACACAAGGCGATGTTGTTCTGCCCCGTTGCCACGAATTACATCCCATTATACCATCTATCCTCGAGACAAGGATCCACGATGGGAAGGTAAGCAGTGCCTGGTGAAAATGTCCTTTTTCAGAAGGATTCCAGAACGTTAACGGCGACAGTAGATGGATAAAACGTACAACGTGTCACGGCTGAGAATGATCTATTCCGCGTTCGGTCACAACGCATCGCTCTCTATAGGAGCACTCGCTCATCGTGTTTGATTTCCTTTACTTTGTAGTGAGATGTTGTTGTTTTGTTTTTGTGTTTTTTTTTTTTTACATGCCGATCCTTCTACTTGTACGTTATCATGTCCTACGAGTCAGAGAAAGCTTTTATAGGGTTCATCCTCTTCGCATTCTCCACAGCCAGCTGTCATTTACAGCCTCCGATGAACGCTATCAGCTCTCGTTTATCGGTCGTTTAAACAATTCCGAGCGAAACGCTCACTGCGTCTCATCAGACGAAACGTAATCAGAGATTCGATTTGATAAGCAGCGCCGCGTTGTTCTTTACAGAGTCACTCGCCACAGCTCTCGCGATAGCCGAGACAGATTTCTGCCTTTCTTTACTTGTGTAATTGGATTTTCTGATTAGAAATGGCTGGGTCTGATGCGGTGTCGGTCAGAGGCACTTCTGCATTTGCACACCGTCAGTATTCTCGCTGCGTACTTATTGTAGTTCATCGATTGCAGAATTATTGGCATCCTCGATGAAAATGGGTTTTGTAACGATATCTGCGGTTAAATATCATCATGTCTGAGAGATATGTAATCTTTAATTGGCGTAGATTCGTTCTAATTTTTGCTTATATAATTAGAGTGAGTCTTCTACTATAATGTTTGATGAGCTTTGAGACCAGCGTTGGTGGTCCTTTCTCACCTACTGTACAGGATTTCAGTGTAGTTAAGGTCTAGAACTGTGTGACTGTGGACTATTTTTGAATCATTGCACTTTTTAAAGATCCAGCTACGACCCAGTTGTAACTTCTTGGCAGAGGCAGCCAGATTTCCATGGAACATCTCCTGGAAGTTCGCTGGCTCGTTGATGTCGCGTATCTTGAAAACGGCTCCACACCATCACAGATCCTTCACCATACTTAAGAGTGGGGATTAGGATGTTATTATGATGTGTATAACCATTCTCTGGTATCTCCAGTGTTTGGTGGTGGTGGTTGTTCAGTGTGGCGTGTGACGTTCAGTAATAAACCAGTCAAACAGAGGTTTCTGAATAAACTATTTTTATTTATTGCAAACGAATGACTACTCAAAATAAATATCTATCGATATGTCACTGTAAATAACTACATATTAAAATACATTTTCCATTTTTAACATATATTAAAGAACAAGAGTGGGTTGTCCACTAATCGTCCACAAGAAACTACAGCAAATTGTAAGGACAGCTGAAAAGATCATCTGGGTCTCTCTATCCACCATTGACACCTCCTTCAACAACTGCTGCATCCGCAAAGCCACCAGTATTGCGTACGACCCCTGTCACGGACTATTCAGGGGCGGCTGTGGCTCAGGTGGTAGAGCGGGTCGTCCACTAATCGTAGGGTTGGCGGTTCGATTCCCGGCCCGCGTGACTCCACGTACCGACGTGTCCTTGGGCAAGACACTGAACCCCAAGTTGCTCCTGATGGCATGCTAGCGCCTTTCATGGCAGCTCTGCTACCATTGGGGTGTGAGTGAGTGAATATGAGAACCAGTGTAAAGCGCTTTGGAACCACTAAGGTTAAAAAAAGCACTATATACGTGCAGACCTTTTCACCATTTACCAACAAAACACAGACTGATTTTTGATGAACATATCCAAATAAATAACTTTCAAAATCAATAACTATTTACATTATGGAATACGTTTTCAAATTTGCCCAGTTGGCATTGCCTTCTGGAAGATTTCATTTTCCTTAGCGTCTGTAGGAGTACGCTTATCGATAAGCGCGTTATCAATACTCAGTTGGACGACGGACGCTCCGGGACTTTCCGCAGCAGCAGGGATTAGTTCTCAGACTGATCAGAGCTGTACAACCCTGCCATGAGTACAAAGACGTTACTAGGACAAAGGGAGGACGTCTGTATTCGTTTGATAACGATAACTTTTTTTTTTTTCCTCCAAATATCGATTATTTTCTTCATCAGATGTAAGCAAAAATGATTCCATGGGATTGATATGAACACTATAAGCACTGTGCTTATATATAAATATGAAGGACGATCATTCTCGTACGTAACTTGTCTGCTTTATAACGTTGAGGTGATTTGTTGCTCTTCCTGCAGGTGTGGGTATGGAGCGCTTCGCAGATGAGGCAGATGTTGTGATCGTGGGCGGCGGCCCTGCCGGTCTGTCAGCAGCCATCCGACTGAAGCAGCTGGCCAATCAGCACGAGAAGGAGCTGCGCGTGTGTGTGGTGGAGAAGGCGTCTCAGATCGGAGCTCACACGCTCTCCGGGGCCTGTTTAGAACCCAGTGCTCTTAATGAGCTCTTTCCAGACTGGAAGGAGAGAGGGGTATATATATATATATTTATATATATATTACACACATGCGCGCACACAGTTTTTCTGGAGTGCTGGAGGAACACTGCAGCTAATTCGGTTAATTGCCAACAAAGTCAGTAAGATGATTGGGTATAAAAAGAGTATCTTAGAGAGGCGGAGTCTCTCCGACGTAAAGATGGGATGGACGTGTATGTTGCTCTAAAACCTGTATATACCTTTCAGCATTGATGGTGCCTTTCCAGATGTGCAAGCTGCCCATTCTATAGGCACTAATGCACCCTCATACCGTTTCTTAATTTTGAGAAAGTTAATATTCAGTGCTAATATTCGTTGAAGCTCGTTACTGATTCGTTACAGTAATGAGTAACGGAAGCTTATTTAATACAGTATTCACCCATAGCTACTAAATAGTTAACTAACGTGTCTATTACTTATTAACTAACCGTCTGTCAGAGTGCTGTTGAATTCTCAGTGTTGATTAATTTTCTATAACAGTAGCTCTGACAGTGGTTCTTCTTCAAGCCAATAACAAGTCTGAGTTATTATTATCGATTCTAGAGTAACAACACGTACACGGAGGTCGCTCAGTACAAACACAATAAGGCTAATAATAGTTCTTAATAATTACGGCACGGTGCAAGAGGAATCAAACATGTTGGGATGTGCTGTTATAGGGAGATAATCAACTTCTGGGTTTAAACCGATTCAAGTAAGACTGCGGGGGTTTTTTTTTTTGAGTGATCGGTGAGTGACAGGACTTCAAACCAAGTAGCATGGTTTCTTGTGTTTTCCTGTCTTGGGAGTTTTAAATAAAAAAAAAAAAATAGCCCCTTTTCTTGACAGTTTTCTGACAGTTTAATAAATAATATGTCTTGCATGTCTCTATTGTATTCCTTGGAGAAGTGTACAATGAGGAGGTGTTATTCTGGCACTGTTGTTCATTTTGTTGACGCCTTGATTAAAATGCGTATTAATCCCAGCGATCTGGTTTCTCGCCAGCGAACGAATCAGTGTGTGTGTGTGTGTGTGTGTGTTCGGTGTCTTTCAGGCGCCGCTCAACACACAGGTTACAGAAGACAGATTTGCTATTCTGACAGAAAAATATAGAATCCCTGTGCCAATACTTCCAGGTAAAGTAGTCAAATGTTTGTGTAACCATTTCCGGCATTACACAAGCACACACGATGAGCGCACATCCGCACGGTTTTAAATCCACTTCATCAGTCGGAGAAGTCTGGATTCGAGTGTGAAATGTATTGGTGCTGTTATTGTAACTGCTTTCCTTAGTTAATTCGAGCTAAAGGTTTTTTTCTTTCTTCCTGTCCGCAGGTCTCCCGATGAATAACCACGGGAACTACGTGGTGCGTCTGGGTCACTTTGTGCGCTGGCTGGGTGAGCAGGCTGAAGAACTCGGGGTCGAGCTGTATCCGGGCTACGCTGCAGCCGAGGTCAGAACGGCATGACCCACTTTCTCTCTCGCTCTTGTGCTCTCTCTCTCTCTCGCGCTCTTGTGCTCTATCTCTCTCGCTCTTGTGCTCTCTCTCTCTCTCTCGCTCTTGTGCTCTATCTCTCTCGCTCTTGTGCTCTCTCTCTCGCTCTTGTGCTCTATCTCTCTCGCTCTTGTGCTCTCTCTCTCTCTCTCTCTCGCTCTCTCGCTCTTGTGCTCTCTCTCGCTCTTGTGCTCTCTCTCTCTCTCTCTCTCTCTCTCGCTCTTGTGCTCTCTCTCGCTCTTGTGCTCTCTCTCTCTCTCTCTCTCTCTCTCTCTCTCTCGCTCTCGCTCTTGTGCTCTCTCTCTCGCTCTCTCTCTCGCTCTTGTGCTCTCTCTCTCGCTCTTGTGCTCTCTCTCTCGCTCTCTCTCTCTCTCTCGCTCTTGTGCTCTCTCTCTCGCTCTCTCTCTCTCTCTCGCTCTTGT
>JANDJT010000217.1:26104874-26125838 GCA_024331685.1 Stegophilus panzeri | reverse complement strand
TATGGAGGAACGGTCTCAGATCCCTTGCCATGTATTCTCCAACCTCATCAGGCATTATAGGAGAAGACTCAGAGCTGATATCGTGGCAAAGGGAGCTAGCACAAAGTATTGACTAAAAGGGTGCCAATAATTGTTGCACACCAATATTTAACAAAGATATATATATATAAAATATACCTGTGTTTTGTTTGCAATTGTTTGATATCCATTAGAGTAGAGTATTTTTGTGAATTTTTTTTTTTTAAACAAAAGATCAAAATTTTCAACAATAAAGACAATTTTTCACAGACTTCTTTGCTCATATTTACCAAGCGTGCCAATATTGAGTTATTGCCATAGATCAATATTGCCTTAATGAATTATTGCTATGGACCACCTATCAATTTCTGTAAACTGTAATTAAGTACTAAGTATGTAAGCACCCTAACACCACTCCCTTTCTCCCCAGCTGTGGATTATTGATGAGAAGAAATGGCGCCCAGGTCGGGTGGAGCACACTGTGGGCTGGCCTCTGAACAGAAACACGTATGGAGGCACCTTCCTCTACCACCTGAATGAAGGAGAGCCGCTGGTGGCCCTGGGCTTAGTGGTAAGTAAAAAGAATGAACGAGAACTTGAGTGACCCATGTCTTGTTCGTTTTGTTTTTTTTTTTTTGTTTTTTTTTAACCCAGTGAATGGATGGTCTTTTGGTCTTTTAGCACTCTTTGATCTGAATAGAATTCTTCTGCGAACAGTGGATTGTGATACCTTCAGCCCTGCCCTGTAGGGGTTGTTGTTGATGTCAGTGACTGTTGTTTTTGGGTTTTTCGTCACAGCTCTCACAATGTTTGTCATCAGCTGTTATTTCCCTTGGCTGACCCATTCGGTGTCTGCTGCTTAGTACACCAGTGGTTTCTTTCTTTTCCAGGACATTCCAGATTGTTTTATTGGTTATACCCAATGTGTGTACAATGCCTCTGATTGATTTTCCATCTTTTCTCCCATAGACAGCTCTCTGATCTTCATGTTGGTTTATCCTTTTTTAACAACAAATGCAGTCTTCACAGGTGAAACTGAAGCCTAAAACCAAAAGTAGACGTTCAGAGCTATTTATCGTTTAAACAATCAATCTACAGGACACGTCTACACATAAATACCAGGAAATAAAAGCTCAATTTCTTAATTCTCTTCTCATATTCTGATCTCAAAACAAATGTCTCCAGTCTACAGCAAAAACAACGGAATTGGCCTTGCTGTTCCAATAGTTTTGGAGGGGACTGTCTTTTGGCCTCGCATACCAATTTTTGTTCAAAACCTATATAATTTGACCCAAAAAAAAACCACCAGTGGAGTCAACTGGACCCCCCCTTCCAGAATGTCAGCCATCTTGAATACTTGTTAATAATTTCACTGTGTGTGTGTGTGTGTGTGTGTGTGTGCAGGTGGGTTTGGACTACACAAACCCTTACCTGAATCCCTTCAGAGAGTTCCAGCGCTGGAAGCATCACCCGTCCGTGGCCCCCACTCTGGAGGGAGGAAACAGGATCGCGTACGGAGCCAGAGCTCTAAATGAAGGAGGCTACCAGGTACTGTGTCTCAGTATTCTAATCACTTCACTGTATTCAATGCCTGGTTAAGTTACTAGTATGTCCTATGTCTTTCTTAACAGTCTGTACCTAAGCTGACGTTCCCTGGCGGTGCTCTGATCGGCTGCAGCCCAGGTTTCATGAACGTCCCCAAGATCAAAGGAACGCACACGGCCATGAAGAGCGGCATTCTGGCAGCAGAGGCTATCTTTAACAAACTGACAGACGAGAACCCGGAGTCCGAGACGGCAGGCACGTGACGTCCAGCTACTCAGGTTTACAAAACACGAAGCTAGCGAGATCGAACAGAACCGTTATTGTCTGTCGTTTGTCCGTTAGGTCTCCACGTTCCTGAGTATGAGGAAAATCTGAAGAAGTCCTGGATCTGGAAGGAGCTGTATGCCGTGAGGAACATTCGGCCATCGTTCCACAATTACTTCGGGCTGTATGGAGGGATGCTGTACACCGGAATCTTCTACTGGATACTGAGGGGAAAAGAGCCATGGACGCTAAAACACTGCGGTGAGAAAATAACACACCTTAAGGTTCACGCACCTTATTTTATAATCTTTACGTCATGTATATCGTGTGTTTTTATCTGTTCGGAATTATTCATTATTAATTGTCGCGTCAAACGATAGCACATCTTGCTATTGTTTAAAAAAAAAGAATCGTAACGACGATGATTTATTATTATTTATTTTCCTCGCAGGTACGGATGCTGCCCAGTTGAAGCCGGCGAAAGACTGCACGCCCATCGAGTACCCGAAGCCCGATGGGAAAATCAGCTTCGATCTCTTGTCATCGGTGGCGCTGAGCGGGACCAATCACGAGCACGACCAGCCTCCTCACCTCACGCTGAAGGACGACGGCGTTCCTGTATCTCAGAATCTCGCCATCTACGACGGCCCCGAACAGAGGTTTTGTCCTGCTGGTGTGTAGGTTCTTTTGTCTTTAAAGAGATTAAGCTGTGAAGCACCATTTGGAAACCTGTCCGGGAGGCTCGTTTGTGTTGGCTCATTTTTTACAGATGCTGGGGGCGGAGCTTCATGAATATGGGCGGGAATGGGCATGAGCTCAAGGGAAAATAAAAAAACAGAAATAAATAAATAAATACACTCAAGTCGAACCGTAACCGTTCGATTTTTCACGGCTTATACTACGATTGACGACTTGCACCACAGCGCTGCAGTATCCTCGAATCTGATTGGTCAGAAGGCATTGATTCATTTTCTTTAACAGTAGCTTTGACACTAGTGCTGCAAATTCAAATCGTACGTCCTCGTTTCTATAGTAACAGCTCATTCACTTGTACTCATACAGTGGACTCGCATCACAACAGCTCAGCGTTCACGATGTAAAGAAAAACGTTCAATCCGATTAGACACCGATCCAGTGCTTTAGATATCAGATTGGAGTATGATCTTGGACTTTTGATTTAATCAGGCGTCATCTGTGTTTTTTTTTTTTTTCTTTTCTCCGTCCCAGGTGTGTACGAGTTTGTTCCGTTGGAGTCAGGTGATGGTATGAGGCTACAGATCAACGCCCAGAACTGCGTGCACTGCAAGACGTGTGACATTAAAGATCCCAGCCAGAACATCAACTGGGTCGTTCCTGAGGGCAGCGGAGGACCAGCCTACAACGGCCTGTGATTTTGCGTTATCTTAACTTGATTGAGGTTTTATTCTGGCGTATCACACACACGCACAATCTACATGTATTTAATTGTTCAGTGTGCCTACAGATCAGAATATTCCCATATCCTCCATTATGGGAGCTAACGTGTGTAAATGATCATGACGTAAGTGGCATTATCTTTAATATCATCTTGTACAGTTTGAAAGCCTACTGAACCAGACTTCAGTAAGAATTATATATGAGAGGTTAACGTTTAACCACGTGAGGTGAAACCAAGCGCAGTGCCTGTAAACGCACAAGTGCAAATATGGGCCGACGCTCATATGTCCGGTATTAGCACGTAAGCTAACAATGGTAGTTCTGTAGCCTTGAGTGTTGCACTGTATATATGACGTGACACTGGTAGAATAAATTCATTTTCCCAAACCTCAAGCATCTGATTTTATTCTCTCATCTTTAAACATCACGTTTAGTGCGAGGATGAGTTTACATTACCACAGTGAACGAATTGAGATCTTACAGCGAAACATTTCCTTTTAGTCTTAAATCCATCCGACGATTAAACAGCAAGCTTTCCGATAAATAAATATAAAGACAAACAACCGATCTGAGTCTTAAAGGTCTGATTAAATAAAGGTTTTAAACAGTAGTCTATACGCAACCCGAACGTCAGACCTACACGTTCATGTTTACAACGTTCACGCATATTCAAGTATTGTACGCTATCTATAATGGATTCTATTCTCTTAAAACTCCTTTCTGTTAACTGCATATCTTTATCAGGGTTTAGATCCCTGGCTCGAAATTCTTCTGGATTTACTTGTACAACTACGTTAGTGACTGGTGAGCAAAAAGACACGAGCTCGTGTAGATCACGGCACGGCCGACTCGTTTACGCAAACATTTTGGAGTAGATCTTCTTCTCTCTCTCCTTCTCCTCCTTCACTTTCTGCTTGACCCTCAGCATCTCGTTTGCAATAGCTGTAGAACGAACACAAAAAGGTGGGATGTTACATTTTTAGGCAGGTAAAAGCACTAACCATTGTATAGTTCAACGTCTGCCATTTTGTACCGGTGTATGGAGTATGGACTAAATACATTTTTCATCATTTCAATTTGAGACTTGGGTATACATTCATTTAGGGGTTTAACGATGCACTCTGGTCATGATTCGATGTGTGATACTGCATTCGCATTGCGATTCACTTCTCAGAAAATATGAACGAAGAATCATTTATTTATTTATTTCATAAATCATAATGCAAAAATGCAAAACTGTATCAAACTGAAGAAATGGAAAAACAAAAAAGGTTTAACATTATAAAACAAAACAGGTTCACAATCATTTATAAATTCTCCCAAACAGTTTAACAAGAACAAAGTAGTTGATGTGGGGACTTTGAAAACGATCAACTAAAACACAATGAGCCCTGTAGCAGAAACGGAGCTCCAAAGTCGGCTAAAATGACCGTTTTCCGCTGCTTCTTTCTCAGGCACTGGGATAGTGCTGTTTGAAAGCTACCGAAGAGCTCTTTTAAACCGTTATAGCGTGGTCATGTTACCACGTATAATGCGTGTGGGTTGTTGTAATCCTGAGCTGTCGCTTCACAAGTACAGCTCTCATAGGCTCTCCAAGAAGGAACGTGATCACATGACCAGAGTGCACACTAGATATTCTAAATGTATGGGTTGCACAGATTGGGACCTCTGGTGTTCAAAGAGTGCGACTGCAATACACCAACGATGAACAGACTGCTGATATCGCACATTTCCAAGACGTTATTTTTCATATGGAATAATGATCAAATATATATACACACCAAAAGAATTCAAGCTGTTTTGTACATGATCAATTTATGATTTATGAGCAAGCTGAATCAAAATCAATACGATTTTTCCCCAGAGATTCCCAGTCTTAGACATTTCTAAGGCATAGCTGTAAATAATGAAAGACAGTGGAGGATTATAACAGCCGCTGATAATGGATCATTGGAATGACCCACGTTGCTGAACCTGAAATGAGCCGAACGCTAAAGGAAACACCGGGGAGGAGACGGAGATGGAACTGAGAATTACAGCTGTCTGTTGCATCTTACCTTTGTCGTCCGGTGCAATCTCCTGTGCTTTCTTCAGATCGATCTGTAATTTGATAAGAGGAAAAGATCAACGCTCCGGCAAACACTACAGGTCATGCAGAAGCACCAGACTTTAACCAAGGGGAAAGCACAGTTCTACACAGACGTGTTAAATCAGGTGGAGTAAACCGCAGTGCCGTGGTCTGACTGAATGGAAACATTTTTTAACAATTTGAATCGTACCCAAGGGCACGTTCTCCTTCTGTCGGGTTCTTTAGGCAGGCGAGAACACGACGGTCGCGCTCGGGTGCGGACCAAATCAACCGACCCGTCTTACGGAGGTGTTCTCGATCTGGTTTCTAGCACGCTTTAATTGCAGTGAGAAAGTGCTCTGACTATTGTACTAAATAAATAAACTAAGCCAAAGGACAGAGCTGTAGTGCTGCAGAAATGCTTTGCGTTCTAAATATTTGGACTGACGAACAAAAAGAGAAAATGAATGCTTGTTATTTACATACAGTAGCTATTTCATTTATTTAGAGCCAAATTCATGCTCTCCATGCACGCAAAGTTTTAGGAGTACATTTTCAGTCCTACCCGCACCTCAGCCAACTTTTTTTTTTGTTTGTTTGTTTCATTATGTGCAGTTTGAAACCAAACCAAACAAACCAAAAATGTTTAAAAAAAATAATAATAGTAATTCACTCGGATTTGGACCCAGCAAATGGACGAACGTCTAAAGTGTGAAAACATGTGCTAACAAAATGGCGGCCATCTTGGTGACGCTCCCAGGCAGTTATTTTCATTCTTACAAAAAGGTCTGTTTTGCGTACCAGCCTTCTGGATGTTCTGGATTAGTAAATACTTTTGAACGAAAGGTCAGAGTTTTCGATTTGAGACTCGGCTCATGACAACAATCACGACGGTGGCGGAACATTTTAAGAGAAACTGAGCTCATCTGCGCGTTTACTTTTGGCTCGGTTCATTTAACAACACTCATTAGGTCAAGGCTTGAGGTTTGGGGTCATTTGCCCAAAAAGTTTGGGAACCCCTGAGTTATACTCTCATGGTTGTTAAGATACTCTTAGTCTTAGGCTCAGATGCTTTGCCTCCCATGCGACAGAGTGGCTAATGTATTTTCCACCCTTTTCTGGCCACAAGCTTCAGCTTCTTTAAGGTTGCAAACTGATTGGCTCTCTGCACTTTTATGTTATGTTTTAAGTCCTTAAAATTGTCCCAAGATTTTAATTTGAAGCAGTTATTATATGAGATGTACATGTTTTCGTTGAATGGCTAAGGGAGGCAATATATTTGGTCGTCTGCTACTAGACAGCTGTTGGTGGTGCTGCACTTGGTTAAGAGAAAATGTCAAAAGAAAACCTCCAATTGATGTCTTTTTATCTCTGAAAAGCAGGAGGGGCTCAGCCCTGCTAGCCCACTAAAACAAGCCTCTCCTGTGTATAATCAGAGTTTTCTAAACAAGCAGAAGAAGAAGCAGAAGCTATCCAATTTAAAATGAATCCCAGACGGTGTTTTGAGTGTGTGTGGGTGTCACCAACACATTAGGGTGCAGTGAAGTGTACCGAACAATTTAACGAGCAGAACAGATTTCGGTGCGTCTTCATTCGAACAACTGAGATATAAAGAGCTCACAGTGTGTGCAATTATCTTCCATACCATGGCCTTGTCGAACTCCTTGAGGCCTTGCCAAGCCTGCGCTCTCCTGAACAAAGCCTTAGCGTGAGTCTGATTCAGCTCCAGAGCCTGCGAGGAACACAGTGAGCAAACATGAATTATCGTATATCATCATACATCGCTAAAGCTTCTAATTAACCTTCAGTTCATCCTTCAGAGCAACGGAAATGTTTTAATTACGGTACGAAATGAAAAATTCCTTCAGCCTTAAATCGTTTTTTCTTGATCAAATTATCGCGCCAAATTGAATCGACACATCGGAGCGGTGACGTTCTGGCTAATCGTGACGTTTTATCATGGACGACTTCGAGATTTAATAATCCTGAACATTTTTGTGCAATGTGGACATCATTTGTTCCTTAGATAGCAGTGATACATTTGCACTTTTGAGAAATAATGTTTTTTTTTTTGGTTTTTTTTTTAAACTTCTTTTGAAGTGAAAATGTAAAGACACCACTTTGAGACATGCTTTCCCTCAAAAACATGTCAAATATATAAAAAATTATTAAAATATTACATTCAACAGCATGATAATATAAGAAAACGGTCTTTAATTGTATTTCACTAGATATCTGGCATTAGCATTATTTGGCTCCCTTTTTACATTTTTAGCCCGCTACCCAAAGGTTCCTAAGAAATCCTGAGGTAAAAATTATTAGCTTTGCTAGCTAGCTAAATGCAATGTCCTAAGAAATCCTGCAAAACAGATATTAGCTAGGTAGCTAGGTAGAATTTTGAACATTTTTAGCCAGCTAGCTGGAACTTCCTAAGAAATCTTCCTAGGTAAAAATAAATTTAATGCATTCAATAATATAATTAACCTGACATGTAAACTTTGTAGGAATTCTTAAAAGCAATTTTTTTTTAATTTAATAATTAACATCATAATTTGAGAAAGCTATGGCCACTAAGCTTCTTTTTTTAGCCAGCTAGCTGCAGGTTCCTAAGAAATCCTGAGGTAAAAATATTAGCTGTGCTTGCTAGCTAAGTAAAATTTTAACCATTTTGGCCAGCCAGCTGGAACTTCCTAAGAAATCTTGAGGTAAAAATAAATGAAATGCATTCAATAATATAATTATCCTGATATGCAAACTTTTGTAGGAATTCTTAAAAGCACAAAATTATTTTTATTTAATAGTTAAGATAATAATTTAAGAAAGCTATGACCACTAAGCTTTTTTTAGTCAGCTAGCTGGAGTAAAAAAAAAAAAAAAAAAAAAATAGTGCTGCTAGCTAGCTAAGTATAGTTTTAATCATTATTAGCCAGCTATGTGGAGGCTCCTAAGAAATCCTGAGGTAAAAATATTAGCTTTGGTAGCTAGCTAAGTAGAACTTTAACCATTCTGGCCAGTTAGCTGAGGGTTCTTAAGAAATCCCGAGGTAAAAAATAGTTTTCAAGTCAAGTCAAATTTATTGGTAAAGCACATTTAAAAAATGGAAAAAAAAACAAAACAAAAAAAAAAACCGAATGATCAAAATAAGTGCAATTTAAACCATTTTAGCAAGCTAGCTGAAAGTTCCAAAGAAATCTTGAAGTAATGCCTTTGCTACTTAGCTAGGTATAATTGTTACCATTTTAGCCAGCTATCCTTAGGTTCCCAAGAAATCGTGAGGTAAAAATATTAGCTTTGGTAGTTAGCGAAGTTGAATTTGAACCATTTTAGCCAGCTAGCAGGAGGTTCCCAAGAAATCCTGAGGTAAAAATTATGGATCAATTTATAGAAATAGCCTGAAATGCAAATTCTTTGGAATTCATAAAAGCAAAGTTGATTTGGGTTTTAATATAATCCAAGAAGTAAATTCCCACCAACTTGCCCCTCATCTTAACTTTAAAGGTGATGTATCTTATCTTAGCCATTCTAGCACAGGACACATGTTTTTCTTTTATTGTAAACACTACAGTATATTTCTCCAGCTGTGTCAGATGTCGAACACCCCTACGACAGGCCGTACCGTCTCCTAACCATTAACGTGTCCTGAAGTTTAACTCCCTCGTTACGTAAGTAAGAGTAAGTGTGTTAGAAAAACATTTTTTTTTTTTGGTGAATGAGCCAGGGAGCTTAGTCAATAAAAGCATGAATGAAGGAGCTCTTCAGGAGGCCTTTAACCTTTAAACTCTGCAGCGATGTGGTATTCCAGTAATGATCTGGGACTCTCTGTAAGTATTCTCTGTAAGCCTAGACTAAAACGTGTTCCCTCTCTGAGCCGGCGTACCTCATCGCAGCTCTCGACGGCCTCCTGCCACTGCTGGAGTTTGAGTTTACAGGCTGCTGTGTTGAGGATGCAGCTCAGAGCTGTGGGCTCCAGCTTCTTCTGTGCGCTCTCATCATCCAGAGCACTGCCACAGTACTCTAAATACCTGCATCGCAGTCCAGCGGGAATAAATTAAATAAGAAAATGTACTTTTTTGGACAGTTAAATTGTGGAAAACAGTAGGCGCTAAATGGAATAATAATGCTTAGGGCTGCAACTAATGATTGTTTTGATAATCGATTAATCTGTCGATTATTTATTCGATTAATCAATTAGTTGGGTTGAAGGCCCAATTTTTATTTTCTGTATAATCCCCCCCCCCAGTTTTGTCCTTCAAACATTGTGCAAATTGAAGGCGGGGGTTATCCACAGTGACACCACAGACCCAAATAATCCATAATCAAATTCATTATCGATTATTTTAATTATCGATTAGTTGTTGCAGCCCTAATAATAATAATAATAATAATAATTTGTAATAATTTAAAAACAGGCAGGTCGCAGACAGACGCACTCACCGAAGAGCTTTGGAGTACTTGTTTACAGCAGCCTGCCAGTTCTGGGATTTAAAAAAGTTGTTCCCGATATTTTTGATGTCCTCCGCCACGGACAAGACTTTATCAGCCTGAAAAAGACGACGTATCTTATCATTATGTACACAGTGTGTAAAATAGTGAAAGACGAGTTTTCTATTTACTATTTCATCTTAAATGAACTGCAAACACAAGACTTTCTTTAAAGGCGAACGCAGTACCATGGATTTTTATTATTATTATTATTATTCGGGTCTCTTTAAATACACCAGAATTTTTAATGAAGGTGTCTTTTGGGACAAGCCATGAATTCCACCGTGAATGCCTTGTCTTTTAAATAGGAGCAATTAATTAATCCTGTGTCTATGCAAATTGTTGTGGGAGTCTGCTTGCAATGTACCTTGCTTGCCAAGTCATCAACCATACACTTTAAATAATAATAATAATAATAATAATAATAAGAAGAAGAAGAAGAAGAAGAAAGATATATATAATTCAGAACTGGATTAATAAATGCCTTGACATCAGGACTTTTAGGGATCAGAGCAACCATACAAATGTGTCAAAGTTCACCACAGTTTCACTTGCGAAATATTTTTCTCCCCGAATTCATCCCAACCACCTCATCGGTTCTGCATGTGATAAAGCAGAGAACACATACACGACTCCAAGACCCAAGTATTTACTACATGCAAAGGTGAGATATCAGAAGACTTGTCGAGAAACACTCACATCGTTAAAGTCGACGTCCGAGTCCTCAGGGAAGTCTGGGTGCACGTCGCCGGAGCTGTCGTTAGAAGCCACGCCCCAGTGATCGCCTGCTTTATGCTCTCCACAATCAGCAATTACACATGGCTGAGAGAGAGAGAGAGAGAGAGAGAGAGAGAGAGAGAGGGGGAGGGGAGGGGTTAAAATTAGACTGTGTGCCACAGGCAGCTATCAGCACATTCAATTAAACTGCACTAATCGCATTACAAGTCAAAGCGTTCACGTGTGTGATTTGATATTGCGATTCATGCTCAGACAATTAAACTAACCGTTTCTGGCTTCGAATCCAATAAAAACGTCCAACGCGTCACGTTCTAAATATCCAGCAGCTTCTTCTTTTGTGACAGCACTCGATACATATTAAATCGTGAGGAAGGAGGACGACGTGCTTTCGCAAATTTTAAGCCATTTCCAGATCACAAAAGGACATTTTCATGCACGTGCAAGTTTATGTAATGTAAAGAGTGCTGTCTAAACACACCCGGTCAAAGGCTAGCCTACAGGAACTTAACAGCAGCAGTGACGCTTCCCTACATTACCATGACCACAAGTATGCAGCTCTTTCCAAATTTATGATACGAACTGTTGCAGAAAAATACTGAAAATTCAGTATTTTTTTTTTTCTTCCAATACCACAGTGTGGAAAATATCAAGGTCTCATTATTAATGTTTCAGTCAAGTTCTGTGTAAATGTTCTTTTTTTTGTAGACCAGACAGAACTAGAAATTTCGACCAGACTGAAAAGTTTCTGTAGAGAGAGCGGAAAAACGATAAATATCTTCCAATAATGCAGATCGGCCACTGCAGAGCGTCGGCTACCGGAGACACACCGACGCTTCCGCCTTTTATAGGGCGCCATTACTTTTCCCCCTTAAATGACCGCGATCTAAAATAAATGTTATTTAATGAACGGATTCGTTTGGAATTGGGTTCTTTCAAGTCATTAATATAAAACGCCAGAGTTTCTAAAAAATTCGTGTTTAATTTTAAACTTGACAGCGTAGTCCATATATACAATGATAAAAATATATATACACACACTACCGGTCAAAAGTTTAGACACACTCATTCTTTATTTTTCCACATTTTAGAATAATAATAATAATAAAGTCATCAAAACTCAAATGGAAACTATGGAACACAAATGGAACTATGGGAAATATGTCGTGATAAAAAAATCAAAAATGAATCTTAATAATTTAGTATTTTAGCATCTTCAAAGTAGACGCCCTTTTTGCCTAGAACCTCGCCCGATTTCTTGAGGAATTTCCCCGAGATGTTTTGTTTAAACAGTATTAAAGGAGTTCACACCTACGCTGGACTCTTAACTCCTGCTTTTCGGAATATTTCTCTCCGAGTCGTCCGTTTGAAATAAATATTTTTTTGTAAATAAAATGTTAGTTTTCTAATGAAAGGAATGAATATGTCGGTGCGATTATATTTTTGCCTACGACACCGCTTTCAAACATTTAATCACACACCTTCATATCAAAAGCTTTTTAACATCACGAGAAACTTTTCCGTCGGGCGTCCACAAACTTTTGACCCGCAGTGTGTATTTAAAAAAAAAAAAATTTAATGACAATTTGAAGCAGATCAACCAAAATGTTCCATCAGCGAGTCTCCTTATATGTAAATGTACTATTTAGTACGTATAGTACGCAGGTTGGGTCGCGTCTCGATGTGCCTCACCTTGACCGGATGATCTTCCTCGGTCTCGACGGCCTCCAGCATCTTGACCACGCCCATGCCCTTCAGCACCTGGCCGAACACCACGTGTTTGCCATCCAGGTGAGACGTGGGCACGGTGGTGATGAAGAACTGCGAGCCGTTGGTGTTGGGCCCGGCGTTGGCCATGCTCAGCAGGCCCTCTTTGTCGTGCTAACAAAATACGAGAAGAGAAAGAAAACGGTGCTTTATTTAATCCTGTTTTCCAGACAATAAGGCACTGCAGAGTATACACAGTCATGTGCACTTTTCTACTAATGCAGAAGACAAAATAAAATAAAAGTTGTATAAACAATTATGCTGTCTACCGTATGTCAAATTAATGCAACGTCTTTATTTAAAAAATTTACAAAATAATAAAAAATAAAAAAAAAAAACGAGACAATGTGACCAATACAAATAATCCACATTACTCAAGCGTGTGTCTTACCTTGGGTCTATTAGCAGAGTAAAAACATTATAATGTAAAAATGATATGTAAATATGCACAACATAAACTCTGCTTCGCTGTCCAAGCCGTACGCAGCAGCACTTCACCTGATAGTGGAAGTTTTCATCCTCGAACTTGTCCCCGTAGATGCTCTCTCCTCCCGTGCCGTTCTGATTCGAGAAATCTCCTCCCTGCACCATGAACTTCTTGATGACTGGAATAACAAGGAGAAAACTAAGAAACGAGAACAGAAACGAGTCGAAAATGAGTCTCGGCTTCATTCGAGAACGAGGACGAAGGGACAAAGGGACGGCACCTCGACGAAAAGACGAGCACGAGCGTTTCCGAACCCGACGCCCAATACTCACTGCGGTGAAAAGGACATCCCTTGAAGTGCAGAGGTTTCCCGGTGCTTTGGCCGAGCCCTTTCTCGCCGGTGCACAGAGCGCGGAAATTCTCTGCCGTTTTAGGGACGACGTCAGCGAAGAGCTCGAACACGATGCGGCCGGCTAGAAACGACAAAAACACAAAACAGGGCAAATAACCGTGAGCGAACTATGGGGACAAATACAGGTTTGGTAGCGTTTTGGTTAGAAAGTCATAAAAAAAAAAAAATTTAAAAAAATCAGAAATACGCATCAGTATCAACTCAAACGTTTTGTTCCTTAGCGCTCTGAAAACTGTCCAAAAGCTCAAATAATGTATTTACTGAACAACTTTTTGGTTTTGGAAGGAGTCTCCAGTGCAAGTGCATCGTACTACTCAGAGTTAAAGTTGTAAAGTTTTTACGACGCAGGAAATGGCACTGGCCGCTAGAACATCGGTTCCTGTTCTCACGTCCTTGTTTGTCGCATGTTCCAGAACATTAGAAGTACCTATAAACGGATAAAAATGACTAGAGGTCGACCGAGAGTGGATTTTACCGACACCGATAAGCGATTAATCGACAGTTTGCACATTTCTGTGTCATAAGAGGAATAAAACATGTCAGGAAGTGGCGTTATTGAAAGATAAACAGCAACGCTGCTTCATCACAACCTTATCACTGATTATTTTTCTTTAACATCACTCCCCTAAGTGTTTTATTTCTTATATAACAAGTTTAATGTCTTACGATACAATGGAATTCTGTTGGTTTCATTTATCCGACCTATAATTTTACGTTGTTAAAGTTTTGTTTTATTAATATGTTCATATTAACTAGCATTATCTGACCAGTAATAATAATAATAATAATAATAATAATAATAATAATAGATGGTCCGTGTCCTAAATAGTGCCCTACTCAAGCCAGTGTGCATTATGACTATTCCCTACTTACTATGGTTTATCTTTTGTACCCTATTGCAATGCATTGTGGGATTCTGTGAGTGCACTAGATTTCCTCTATTATGCTTTGGAACATGAACACATCTTGATAAGCCTCCCTCGATGGGTCACTACCTAGGGAACATGGTGTGATTTGGAACACAGCCTTCGTTAAAGGGCAGAGTTGCAGGTATGGAGTGGAGTTAGATTTTAAGCTAAAGAGCTTGTTCTCCACTGACTAGCTATGTAAAAAGAAAAGAAAAAGGGGGAAAATGTCATTGGAATCCAGATAAATATCGGTGCAGTCCGAATATTAGGAATAAATTGTTTAAATAAAATAAAAAAACATGTTGTGTGTATGCCGCATGCTAACCGAACAATGGTCAGTTCAATGAAATAAAAAGGAAGCTTTATGAAGTCAAAGAGAAATCGCTTCACCTTTTTCACCGCCGATTTCTACATCGAAGAAAGCTCTCGGGTTCTCCGCATTGCCGGGTTTGGACACTGGCGTCGGGTTAGACATTTTTTTTTCTTTTTGCCTCGTTTTCTTGAAGTTCTTCAGCTACTGAATGAACTGGAAGGTTCTTTTTTCCACGAGGAACTTTTGATTAAAATGTGTGTGTGGCGCCCTCTAGTGTGGCGGAGCGGCCGTGTACTGCATTTACAGTCATCTCCTCATTCACAAAAAAAAAAACAATAAATAACAATTTGCCGATTTTTACATTTTCATTTTATTTAAGTATTGAACTTATACAGTTTCTCAATCTTAGCAAAATCGTTCATGTTTATTGTTGGTTTCAACCAACCACCCGCTGTGGAACTTTCTGGAAAGCTTTCTGGCTAATGTGACTGACTAAGCTAAGCTAACTAACTTTCAAAAAAGTGGTATAGCTTTCCAAATCAGGGAATTATTCATTATATTCACATAATAATATTTTATCAGATGTACTTTACTTGTTTTTGGGTTTTTTTTTTGTTTATTTTTTTGGGGGGAGGGGGGTTGGGAGGGGATTGTTACTCTAGAAAATTCACTGGAAAAAGTATCTGAAGCTACTATGATGCTACAAGTACTTCCGCTAGTCAAATTGGTGTCCTTTAAAGGAAAAAGCCACCCACAATAAATATAATCACTATTTATGAACAATATGTGATGTGAGTGGGTGCACGGTTGATGGAGTGGGCTTAGTGGTTAGCACGTTTGCCTCACACCGCCAGGGTTGGGGGTTTAATTCCCGTCACAGCCCTGTGTGTGTGGAGTTTGCATGTTCTCCCCGTGCTGCGTGGGTTTCCTCCGAGTACTCCGGTTTCCTCCCCCAGTACAAAGACACGCACGGTGGGCGGATTGGCATGTCCAAAGTGTATGAATGGGTGTGTGATTGTGCCCTGCGATGGATTGGCACCCATCCAGGGTGTACCCCATCTTGTACCTGATGCTCCCTGTGATAGGCTCCAGGTTCCCCAAGACCCTGAAGGATAAACGGTATAGAAAATGGAGGAAGGATGTGATATGTGGTGCCTCAAGAAAACCGTGTCTTGAGTTTGCTCTGTCAGAGCTTGTAAAGTTAATTTAAAAAAAAAATCTTTAAAGTGAATTTTAAACATCCATGCAACATTTTGGACTGAAATTACTGGAATTAAGGGTCGTCTCGTCTGGCTCAGCACAGGACATGGTTGAAAATGGCCGGAAAGACCTGGGTGGTTTTGTCATAATTAGAAGTGTGTTAACATCAATACGGGCTGAGGGGTCATTCAGGCACAGGATTTAGCTGAAGGATTATTACTTTGTGTGGGTCTGTTGTGGCACTCGGCAAGAGGACAGCACTCTTCTCTCTTCTTCTGATATCAACTGATATCCTTGTGAGGACCTTCCATTGACATAATTATTAATGTGGCTAAGTAATGCGATGCGACACCTAAATCTAACCTTAACCTTAACCTCAGTAACCAAAAAATAAATCTTTTGGCTCTTTTAGTTTTTTAAATTAAAGTTTTCCTCATGGGGACCAGCCAAATGTCCCCACAAGGTGAAAAATGTCAGATCATTTCCTATCCTCGTAGGGATATTTGATCCACACACAAGTTACGATCTTATTAACATCAACTGCTAGAACTAAGTTTGTTTACAGCTGCTATGACGTGATAACAGAAACTAACTTGGATCACAGACGTTCAATATTAAATCTAACTATAAACTGATTTTTAAAATTTTTTTTAAAGTAAAAGTACAATGTATGTTTTTTTTAATTAATAAAGAATTGTTAGTGTCGATGTTTTATAAGAGGAATAGGAAAAGAATCAACTTCTGCGTGGTAAGGGTGAACTCTGTGAACTCTTCTTCACAGCTGGCTGTATCACACCACCCAGTTGTTTATAGTTATTTTCCTGTAAAAAGCATGCCACCAAGTGTTTTATTCCTTATATAACCTTATGTTTGGTATCGTTCCATACAAATTCCATCCATCCATCCATCCATTTTCCATACCGCTTATCCTATACAGTGTCGTGGGGAGATCATGGGGGGAACCTGGAGCCTATCCCAGGGGACTCGGGGCGTGACACATTCACACACAATGGACAATTTAGAGATGCCAAACAGCCCATCTTTGGACTGGGGGAGATAACCGGAGTACCCGGAGAAAACCCCTGAAGCACGGGGAGAACATGCAAACTCCATGCACACAGAGCGAAGGCAGGAATCAAACCCACAACCCCGGAGGTACGAGATGAAAGTGTAAGTGTAAGTGCCCCATTCATAAGCCAGAACAATGAACTATCGCTACACTTGACTATTTCTTTTTAAATTATTTTGCACATCATAGAAGCTCATAAAGCGTAGTGAAACAAGCACAGAGAACAAGTGCACATCATTGTGGATGTTTTTATTAAGCGTTGCCTCCTGCTACAGCTGGCAAAGTCAAGCCACTCTGGTGCCTTTTCTCTGCCGTTTTCTTCTGAGCCGGGCGTCTCTGCCACGAAAAGAAAACACAAAATCAGTCACTGATGTTTTATCTTTCTAACAGCTGCTAGTCAAATGCAGTATTTCAAATATTTCTACCACAGCGCTGTTGAATTCTCAAATCTGATTGGTCAAAAGGCGTTGATAAATTTTTTACAACAGCAGCTCTGACAGTAGTGCCAGCTGTACTTCAAATCACAGCCGTATATCGATGAACTTGTTCGAATATGTTATCGTTTTGCTCGGTGTGTGATTTGTCGAGAAGGTAAACTTTTCTGTAAGGACACGTTTTTTTTTTTAACATTCATGCAAGGAAGTCTCCAGGGACGTTGCTTCGTAGCAGTTTTCCGCCACAGGAAAGTCTTCAGATTGGATGATTTCGCAGTTTCTTGGTAACATGACAAGCTGCATATAAAGTGATAACACAAACGAACACTAAACAAAACTAACATCACTAAAACAACATTAAACGTCACTATGAACAGTTAAAGGTATGACGTGTTGTTTTAAATACAGTCGAAATATTAATTGCTGACAAATTGCTGTGGTATAAGAATAAATATAACTATTCCGGATGTGCCGTGCCGTGAAAGGAAAATAATCAACTTAGGAGGTGGAAACAGTAATGGAAATGAGCACGCCCAAATTAATCACTTTAATTAAGATTGTAGCGCTCATATAGGAACAACTAAAATAGGAATTCAGAAAAAAAATTGAAAGAAAGAAACAAGATAATAAAGGGGTAGTCCAAACCAACAACAACAACAACAACAATAACAAAAAAGTCTCTGTTGATCCCTGTGTTAAAGTAGTGCAGCGTGAGTGAAACAAGAGACGCCTTTATACATGGTAGATGAATTTTACAATTAAATTAAATATATATATCTATTTGGGTAATGTGAAACTGATTTTGAGTTTATTTATGCATGTTAACGTATTAAATTGCCCATATATGTCATGTAATGTATAGTGCACAATGGGGAATTTAGTACTGTCTAGATTTTTATTCAGGACTAAAACCACATCTATTATCCTAGCTTTTATATTCCAAGTAAGGTGTTTTTCTCAGGTAAATACCTGCCCTTGCTTAGTAGGATCTGGTTGTTGCTGTCCTGGCTGTGGTTCTCACAGGCACTCTGGTCCCCTCGGACGCTCGGCTCCTGCCTGTCCAAAAAGCACTCCGGCGCTTTCCTGTGTGTGTATGTGTGTGTTAATTATTAATGCCGAAAAGACAAGGGGCTTCATCGACAGTCACTCATAACCGTCTAACGCCTTCTATGAGAAGATCCAGAGTTGAACTTGTGAATAGAAAAATGGGGCTGATTCTGGATTGGTCAGGAAGTTACAGTACACATATCAGTATGAACAGAACATCATACATTAGCACTACTATTATTCTGGGATTCTGTATGTGTTTGAGTCCTGGGAATCGAATTCCAGTCTCTCTGGGAGGTCTGTGTATCTGGGGCTTACCATGGATTCTGTAATATCTGAGATATCCTGTCCTCCATGGCCGAGCGAAACTCAGAACACTGATATGGAAAGACAAAACATATATATATATATATATAAGTATTTATACCACAGTACTATTCATTTCTTGATTCTGATTGGTCAGATGGTGTTGCTGTTTAACAAAGATGCAGGTTCTCTTTTGATATAATGAAGGTTTCTCTACAAAGGTGTTTATTAACATTTATTAATGGAGTCTCTAGTGTCAAGGCTTTGTAAAAGTCAGTACATTTTATTCCTTACATATTTCACCACACAACCAACCTTGATCTGTGTGTTGCTGAGTAATGTTCTGGCATTGAGTCTAAGGCCATGCTCAATGCCCCATCCCACTTCTCCAACGTAGCGGTGCTTGGGCAACGGTGCTGGTGCACACGGTGCAGGCCGGAAGAGGTAATTTAAATCCCCTGTGGCCTCCGAGGACAAGGCGCCGATGCCGATGCTATGTGGGAAATCACACAGCCTGACTCTGTAATCCCCAATGCCATCAGGTCCTACAAAGGTGTACAGTATACCAAGCATTAGTGAAAGCCGATCATGGATTGCACACGATCAACTGCTGATATTATTCTTATTACGTTGCATTTCCCTGCATTTTTCCTGCAGCAGGAACGTGGTAGAGATGAGAACACAGATGAGTACTAATGATCGATATCAGATATTAGACATTAAGAAGCAACAATTAACCCTCTTGTGATAGAAAAAAACACACTGATGTAAGGAACCTTTTAAAGATTATGATTGGAATAGAAGCAGATGGATAAATATACTCCAGATATAATGAAGTGTTTACAGACAGATAGACATACTGTATTGACGTAGAGAGTAGAGGGTTGTGACTGGAAATGGAGCAGACAGTTAGTACTCAAAAATATCTACTCAAAACATCTAAAGCCTAAGGGAGGCAGACAGAGCGACCACCGCTACAAACCTAAAAAGTTATTTAGTTTGTTACTTTAGGGGAACCCTTAAAGGTTCTATATAGAACCTCATTAGGAAGCTAACTCAGACACCTTAACTCACTGAATAACCCTTTTTTCCTCCACTAAGAATATAGATAGTTGGATAAATGTTTTCGTTTGATAAACAGTCTGACAGACAGACAGACAGAAAGATAGACAGACAGAAGACAGACAGAGGACAGTCAGGCAGACAGATGGGCAGACAGAGGACAGTCAGGCAGACAGATAGACAGACAGAAAGATAGACAGACAGAAGACAGACAGAGGACAGTCAGGCAGACAGATGGGCAGACAGAAGACAGTCAGGCAGACAGATAGACAGACAGACAGACAGAGGACAGTCAGGCAGACAGATAGACAGACAGACAGAGGACAGTCAGGCAGACAGACAGACAGAGGACTGTCAGGCAGACAAACAGACAGACAGATAGGCAGACAGGCAGGCAGACAGACAGACAGACAGACAGATAGATAGATAGATAGACAGATAGACAGTACAGAACCTTTAAGTGTTATGACTGGAATATAAATAGACAGATAGTACTCAAATGTATAATGTTTGAAAAATTAGAACTAGGTGTAGTGTTGGTTCCCACAGACAGACAGACAGACAATCCTAAACATAAACCTAAAAGCCTAAGGCAGACAGACAGACTACATCTACAAACATAAAAGGTTATTTAATTAGTCACTTTATGGGAACCCTTAAAGGTTCTGTGTAGAACCCTGCAATAGAGCAATTCCAAGTAGAACCTTGTTAGGAACCTAATCCTGACCCCTTAACTCTCTAAAGAACCCTTTAGGAACGTTTTTCCCCCACTGAGAGTGTAGATAGATGGATAAATATTTTCTGTAGACATACAGATAGATAGACAGATTTTGTTTTTTTTTTTCAAACAGGAAAGTTTTAAATGATGCATTTGTCAGGTCACACGTTTAAAATCTGTATCCTGTGTTTATATGTTTCTGTAAAGCCTCTTTGAGACAATGTCCAGTGTAAAAAGTGCTATACAAATAAACCTGAATTGAATTGAATTGAATTGAATTGAATTGAATAATTATCAGCTGAACAAACTGTTGTATTCAGTGTGAAAAACAGATTTAAGGGCAGTGGATTTTAAAGGTAGGACCCTACTCATTAGTTAATAAACAGGTAAACAAACAAACAAACTAAATAACTAACTAACTAACTAAGTGGAGTGTACCTGTAAAGAGGATTCTTTGCCCCGCTCCTTGCTGAGCAGGATCAGTTTTGCAGTCTTTCCCACTCATCACTCCTGTCAGTCATCTGTTCCGAATTCCGGGTGCGTGTGAGTGGACGGTAGGAGCACACTGTGAGGTCACGTTTGGTTACCATGGAGACCACGGTTACTATGGTAGTTACAGTGTCCTGGTTTGCTGGCTCAATGAGTTATTTATGAGTGTACTCCACTCTCAAACATTAAAGCCTCTTCTCATGTTTGATGCTTGTCTTGTTTATTGATCTTAACAATTTGCAAATCAGGTATACAGTGAATTCATACATTCTTCAGAAATTCAT
>JANDJT010000217.1:26088914-26102361 GCA_024331685.1 Stegophilus panzeri | reverse complement strand
CATACATAGATGCATACAATGCAGGTGCATCACAAACACCAAAGGAAATACATAATGCAATATACATATATTGCATTGCATTTCTTTTCTGTTATTTTATGTCATGTTCACTCTTTCTACACTTCCTATATGCAACATCCTTCAATTCAGCCATATAGACATCGCTGTCCGTTCTACTGATGTGATGTAGCAGGTTGTACTATAACCCATTTAAAAATGCCACACTATTTCATTGCAATCCTGAGCTGCGTTGCAGTGGCTATGCTGCAACCAATTCAGGATGATATACAGAAATATTGATCCTTTTGTTTTTTGATGTATTGCAATATTGAAATGGCAAAACGATCGCTGTCTCGGGGACTACACTGCAGGCGGGTAGGTAGTGACATGCCATGCTTTTGCAGTTCAGGTTCTTCTATTAGCCAGAGATAATCTATTGAACGTTGGTTTCTCCTACATGGTTATGCTGAATATTTTCACACTCGTGAGATGAATAAAGTACATTTGATGTCACGCATTCAACAGACTCATTTCCCCATCCAGGCCAAACACTAGAACTGTATTAATGGATTTTTATTATTATTATTATTATTATTATTATTATTATTTATTTTTTTTGTTTTACCTTATTAACATTTCAAGTTGTTTATTTTTAAGTGTAAATGTGTCTAGTTGCATTGACCGTCATGGTTAGGTGGCTCACCGATATGAACAACAATAGACAGGCTTGATCAATACCAATTAAAGGACAGTTGTGGGGATGGGGGAGCGTGTGAGCTGCTTTGTCAGGAGCTATACACTCCCTGGCTGGTAGAAAATGGACATTTATTGGATGTGAGCATTGTATATATACTCTTTATAAATTTATATGTATATCTATCCATGTAGTCAAATATCAATACTGAAAGTACAAAGAATTTATGATTGGCATCTTATTTCATATCTTGAGTAGGCCAGACCCAAGCTGTAAATGTTTACTATAAGCTCCAAAATTATTTGTAAAGATGGGTTTAAAAAAATGTTGCAAAACCACATTTCACCCCAGCATTCCACATTTCATTGGCACCCCAGCATCTTCTCCTGCAATGCTTGATGACATCTGAAAGCACTCCTAAATACTGATTCTCTCCAGATCCTCCAAGGTCCTGAAATCTCTCCAGGAATCCACAGGGTTTAGGTCAGGGAACTGGGATAGCCATGATCCTGATTCTGTGATTGATTAAACATTTTGGTGTGGATGTTTTGGATCATTGTCATGGTGGAACGTCCAATCACGAGCAGTTCTTGGCAACCTCTTGGCAAAGGCAACCATGATGTCCGATACTTAGCATCTTTAACAAGGTTTGCAGGGTCTTTGGATGAACCAACACTTAAAAGTGCCTTTCTTTATAATCATTCTCCTTTTTATGTCAAAAAGTGTGTTTTGGTCTACTTTGTCCATAGAACCTTGGTTCCATCCAACGTTCCAGTAGCATCTCATGAACTTCATCTGCTTATGCTTTTGGTTAGATGACAGAAAAGACTTTCTTCTCGCACACCTTCCGAATAGTTTGTTGGCATGAAGGTGAGGCCTGTTTGTAGATATTGAGGCTTAGTGATCGCAAAGTGTTCTTCTGATTAGATTAATTGTCTGATGAAAAATGTCCAATCTTCCAAAAAACACCAACTTCTACACAGCCGCACAGGGCCAGTGAGTACATTCTTCTTGGTTGTCTATATCCTTAAAGAATTCATATGATTGCGTACTATAATAATGTTGGACTATTATGATATGGAATTTACAACATAGTGTTCAGTATAGTGATACAAATGGCTGTAAATTTCCTCAAATTTTGATGATCACCATGAGAAAGTAGGGGTACACAAACGATAAATTCATTAGCTAGCCCACTGGGAAAGTGGATGCCCTAATTAACTGCATAGCCCCATGTTTTACTTACTTTTGGACAGCTAGTTAAGTACATTATTACAGACTAATGTAAGTGAACAAATATATAAATTTCCAGGGGGAGGATGACCGTTTAGTCCTTATCGTCGTCTGATAAAGTTTTTGACGTAGCACATTGACGAGAATCTGCCAAGTAGTTAGCATACATTTCAGCTATGAGACATGGTGTATCTTTACTTTTGCTCGATATGTTTAACTGTGTATTGTACTAGCAGGAGAGTTATATGTCTGCTTTGCTATGGATTTGTTTGGTTTGGTTTCATTCGGATTTTCAAATACCCGTGTCTACATGATTGTGAAAATGCCATCTATCCTAATTAATACTAGTAGAAATGGCCATATTGCGCATTGGCTGATGCGTGTAGTGCAGCAGGTGGTGGGATTTGGAAGTATGGATTATAGTTACAGCATCCAGGTGCATCACAACACCAAGGTGAATTGCAGTAAGTTTAAAATTGTTTGCTTTGCAAAAGTCTGTAGGAATTACGATTACTATGAAGAATAATAATAAAAAAATAAAAAAACTGATACTGATTTTTTTTTTTCCCTTAGTCAGAACAGATCTTTTCTGAAAACAGTTGGTCCTATGATACATGGTCTTACCTCATTTCTTCCTGTATATAAAAGCTTGTTTGCAAAATGAGACCTGATTCGATGTAGTATAGATAAACTCGCCACTTTGTATTTAGACTTCTCTCTACCTGGCTTTAACAGGCCCCACACTACAGTTAATTCAGTGTGGTATTCAGTAATAAACGCAGTGGCGGTGCTGAAATGTCAGCACAGCTGCGTTTTCCAGCGATTACACGATATCCTGCGTCCGCTCTCCCTGACTGATTGGGTCATACTGCTGTACTCAGGCTTGGCCAGAATTCAGCATTCTCGCCATTTCAGCTTAAGGCCTGCGCCTGGACTCGGATCATCAGGAGGCTTTAAACACCACAGTGAACTCTAATTTGCTGTGTGTATCTGGAAGAGATGCAGGATGTAATCAGCTAGCTGAGACCTTGCTAATGTGTTAAGTCTAAAGTGGGTTGAACTGCTGGATCTGGCGGTCTCCCTACTGCAGCGTAGAGCCTTTTCAGCTGGCGTTAATGCACCACATGCTGGTGATGACTGGTGTGGATTTAAGCATTTTCAATCTTGCAGGAGAAACAGGCTGCCCTGGGAAATCGCAGGAGGCTGTGAAGAGCTTTCTGGGGTGCTTTTTGGAGCTTTACGGGATGTTTCAGAAGTCAGACGTGTGTCCAGAGGGTCAATGACAGAAAACAGAGACTAAATGTGTCCTTTGACCTGGACGAGCCCGTAGGTCATAGAAACGCTGGGTTAGAATATATATCAGTTGGTGTCGAGACAGTGTTTTGATCTGTGGGGTTTGAAGCTCTGAATTGTAGGGATACAGAGGTGATGAGTTTTGTCCTTCTGGAATGACGGCGTGTTTGATGTCTTAAGCAGGAAAAGGAAATGCATAGGAAAGGCTTAAGTGGCAGGGAAACAAACAGGGTGGTGTTTTAGAAATTTGCTTCCTGATCCCATTTCCTTCAGTGGTTTGGGCATAAGTTTTTCTTTATCTATTTATTTATTTATTTTTAAAAAAAATCTTTTCTTTCTTTTTCTTTTTTTTTTTTAAATGCTTATCAGCTGACAGACCATTTCACGTCCTCATGCTATGCTAATTGTCCCATTGCGCTAATTTATATCTGTCAGTGAGCAAACAGAACTGCTTCGGTATCGCTTGTTAAAAACGCCGCTCCAGGCTGTCATCTGGTTGCTTTCATTTATCTTAACACGCCAGTTCGGGAGGCGCCGTGATATTTCTATCGTTTCCAGTAAGCTAGCGATTTTCATTATCGCTCGCGGGGCCTTTGTGTTATTTCTGAGCGTGTACGTCTGTATCTCTCATTCCGCCTCGTAAGTGGAGTCACATGCCGTATTGAGTGTTGAGTGTTGAATGCGTAGCCAGTGCCTTGAAAGAAGTGGTTTTACACACAGACACACACTGACTCATCTCGTACACAATAGAGTTATCGGACCTCCCCAAGAGCATTGACGCCTGAGGCCTTCCTTCATGAGTTCGTGTCCGAAATGGTTCTTTTCTTTCTTAATTATTTTCTTTTAGTGACCTTGTGCAGTGCTCTGACTGTTCACAAGGATTATATTGCTGCTTACTATATTACAATCGTACACTCGGTATGTTCACGGGGTTTATAATACATGCCCGTGTGTGAATAGCTGTGGTTGGTTGGAATGCTCATGAGGAACATCTGAAACGTGTTACGGAAACGATTTGAATTTGTTCGCTGTCGTTACTCAGGAGTATGGAATGGACGTGTGAATGGAATGCATTGTGTTCCTGGATTTTGTGACTTCGTAGTAGAGTAAACCAGCGATTTACGCTCCGTTAAGCGTGTACAAATTTAAAATGACAGTCAACAGTAAAACGTCAGCTTTCATGTTTTATTTGGAAAGTTATGGAAATGTTAATGCTTTCATGTGCCAGTTAACTCGAGACATTCCGAGTATCTCTGTATTGTTGAGATTGGGGGAATTGCTGTGTTGGAAGTTATCGGGTTATTTCTCTCTCGGCCCTCCTTCCGTCTGTTAAGTTCTTCGTACTTTGCGTTAAATCATGGGTAGGTGATGTCAAAATGATATATCGAGACACTTTGAAAACAATTTTCACAGTTGTCATGGGAGGAGAAATCGTAAATGTATTAGCTAGCCTACCAGGCAAGTGGAATCGCCAGTCTGTTTCCCAGTCCTATGTTTTGGTAGCATGGTTTTGATCAGAAAACGAATTCACTTGGCTAAAAATATCTTCAGAAAACAGCCCACCTCTTCTGTGAACACGTAACCAACCCCCCCCAAAACACCTTACTCTGGCTCTGACACCTCGATTCTGCGCACTTTGCTTCTTCTAGAACTCAATTAATAGATCTTGTACGGTAGCACTGCGTGTATTGTTCTCTGCTTGATATATCGCTTTGCTTGTATTTCCTCATTTGTAAGTCGCTTTGGATAAAAGCGTCCGCTAAACGAATAAATGTAAAAAGTGTAGTGTAGTGTAATGCAATGTAATAACGTATAGCTAGTTAGCTGGTTAAGTGAATTAATATAGTGCATCGTGTTAGAACATCGACCCTCAATGGCCAAGGTTTCCACTATTGCAGGTGGTGTATCTCCTTGTATCACCTGTAAATGATGTTGAGTCTTTATTTATCTCATTTATGACATCACTGCATGCACGGAAAAGACCATGAATTAGCGTTAGCATTTTATAAAAAATTTTTTATTTTTAGAATTTCATCCCGCTGATGAATTAAATTTGACCAACAGGAAGGTCCTTTACGTAAGAATGAAAAATGTCTTATAATATGGATACAGGGTGTCCCAAAAGTCTTCATACAGTAGGGGACTATGTTTGCCAGCACCACGTCGGTCGTGTCTTCGTCAGTGGAGGTTCGTGGACGTCCACGTCTTTTCGGTCGGTCCGCAACACTTCCAGTCTTTTTGAATTTGTTAATAAGTTTGGCAGCAGTGTCGTGTGTGTGTGTGTGTGTGTGTGTGTGTGATGTGCTCGCCATGTTTCTTGTTAAAGTCCATCGCAACCTTGCGACAGATTCCCGATCCAGCCGTGAGAACGATTTCAATACGTCGTTCTTTTTGTCAAAAGCGTTCTTAAAGGGTTCTTATAGTGTCGTAGGTATTCTTTATTAAATTTATCAAATAAAAAATAAATAAGTATTTGCATTTAGGGGTCAGCACACCGGTTTTCCTCACAGCCGCTCGCTCTTTTTCATCTTATAATGACAATGTAATAAATATCACTCTCCAAAATATCTTTCTAAAGTGGTGTGACGTAATTACTACTGGAGTATCTTGGGGATTTATGTCCAAATCTGTCATCAGTCTTTTTTTTTTGGCCTGCGTCTTTACGTGTCTGGAAAGATTACTCTGTATTTCGCCTTCTATGAAAAGACCAGTAGAAATAACCCCAGGTAATATACACTATATACCATCTGTTGTTAAAGATGTTAAAAATGTATTTTTTTTTAAATTCCATGCTACGATGTGATGAAACCGTGATCATTTTTTAAACTAGGTTATCATTAACATTAAAACTGTAACACTCCTCCTGGTGTGTATTATCATGCTCTTCTTGCTCATTGAATTGTTTATTCCACTGCATTTCCATGTGATCGACTTATTAATTTTCTTTTTTTTCCCCCATACTAAAAGAAGTCCACCACAATTTAAACGTGTACTAGGTTAGACTACTTTGACTATTTAAATTTATACAACAAATGCTTATTCTAGCCGCCAGAGCAGGAAGAGGAACCTGTTTTGACTATGGTCAGCTAATGGCCATTTTACTGTTGTGTTTTTATTTTATTTATTTATTTATTTCCTTCTTTCTTCTGTACACAACCGCTTGTCTGTTGGTGCCAGAGTTTAATAAGATGAGACACTGAGATGATCTTGATATTTGAAATTACCAGTGGTTAGTTCAAATCTTAGTCATCGGTTTAAAAAAGGGAAAAAAAACAAAAACAAAAAGTGAATCATATGGTTTATCAACGCTTCAAATCTCCGAAGTACTTTTCTTTTCCACACGTTAGCGTGTCGGGCTTATTTATCTGTTTTGTGCTTGAGAGACTCTGCGATTCTGCCTAATTTCAGAGTTAGTGTGCAAACATCCACTTAGCAAATAACTGCCGAGACTTAATCCCTTAAAATATGCAAAGTCAAATGTTAAGGTTTTAATATTTAAGGCATCCCGTCCTGATTGTATTCCTGCTTCACTCCCAATGTTCCTGGGGGTATTCTCTGGATCCACCAGGACCCTGCCGGGATACAGTGGATGTAAAAATTCTACACACCCCTGTTAAAATGGCAGGTTTTTGTGATGTAAAAAATGAATCCAAGATAAATCATATCAGAACCTTTTCTACCTTTATTGTAAAAGTTTAACCTGTTGATATTTTAAAGTGGAGAAACAGTAAGAATCATTTTAGGGGAAAAATAAAACAAAAAATGTACAATGAGCTGGTTGTGCACACCCCTAAACTAATACTTAGTTGAAGCACCTTTTAGATTTTATTACCACACACATTTTTGATTAGATTTAGGTCTGGACTTGTTTGAGCTTGTTTTGGTGAAGCCATTCCTTTGTTGATCTGGAGGTCTGCTTCGGGTTGTTCCATCCATCCATCTTCTATCGGGGAAACCAGGGAGCATCGGGCACAAGGCGGGGTACATCCTGGACAGGGTGCCAATCCATTGCAGGGCACACAATCACACACACATATTCACACACCCATTCATACACTACGGACACGCTAATCAGCCTACCCTGCATGTCTTTGGACTGGGGGAGGAAATCGGAGTACCTGGAGGAAACCCCGACAGCACGGGGAGAACATGCAACCTTCGCACACACAGGGAGGACTTTGACTTTTGACTTTGCACACATTTGACTTTGCATATTCCCCCACGGTGGGAATCGAACCCCCGACCCTGGCGGTGTGAGGCGAACGTGTTACCACTAAGCCACCGTGCGCCCCTGCTTCGGGTTGTTGTCATGCTGAACGGTGACGTTCATCTTCATCTTAAGTGTTTTAGCACAAGATTTAAGGTTTTGGGTCAGAATTGACTAGTATTTGGAGCTATTCATTATTCCCTCCATCCTTTCTGATTAAAGCCCCAGTTCCAGCTGAAGAAAAACAGCCTCAAAGTATGACACCACCATGCTTCACCGTAGGTAGGGCTGGTGTTCTTTTAGTGATGTGTCCTGTTGTTGTTGTTGTTTTGTGCCAAACATATTTTTTGGTATTATGGCCAAGTTCAGCTTTGGTATCATCAGACCATAACACGTTATTCCACATTGTTTTGGGAGATTGGATGTATTTTTATTTATTTATTTATTTTTTGGTTAAAAATGCTTCCGTCTTGCCACCCTACCCCATATCCCAGACGTATGAAGATTTCTAGAGAAATGTCACATGTAGGGCGCAACCAGTACTTGCCAGAAATTCCTGCAATTCATTTAATGTTGCTGTAGGCCTCTTGGCAGCCTTCCTGACCAGTTTCCTCCTGATCTTCTAATCAATTTTAGAAGGACGTCGTGTTCTTAATGGTGTCGCTGTCGTGCCGTATTTTCTCCACTTTTTGATTGTCTTTAGTCTTCCATGGCATATCTAATGCCCTGGAAATTTATTATAACCCTTTCCTGATTGATATTTTTCAACAGTGAGATCCTGTACCTGCTTTGTAAGCTCTTTGTGGCCCATAGTTTTTCCAGTTGGATGCTACCAAGAAGATGTCAGGAAAATCTTGTACTTTTATTTGGGGTTAATCGGTCACTTTAATTCATGGCAGGTGTACACTAATTAGCATTTAACCTGAATTTGAATGTGATTGGTTGATTCTGAGCACTGCCACGTTCCCTATTATAAAAAGCCGTGCACACCTATGTAAGCTGGATATTGCGAGTTTTGTTTTCCCAAAAACATTTTTGGGTATTTGTCAATTGATATTTAATGTTGCAAATTCACAATGAAGGTGAAAAGGGTTCTGACATGATTTCACTTAGTTTCCTTAGTTTTTTTTTTTTTTTTAACATAACAAACAACTTCCATTTTAATAGGGGTGTGCAGACTTTTTAAATCCACTATAAAGTATTCATTGAAGATGCATGCATGAAATGCATCCGAATTAATCGGGAAAAACTTTATCATGCAGAAAGACCAACTCACCAAAGGACTTCATCGGGGGGGAGTGGAAGGTTTTACACACGCCTTCAACTCAATTACCAGACCTTAACCCAACTGTGCAGCATTTCACCTCCTGGAGAGGAGACCGATGAGAGAAACCCGCCGAAACAAACAACAACTGAAAGGGTCTGCAGTAAAAGCCTGGAAAAGCAAAACAAAAGGACAATGCAACAGTTTGGTGATGCCAGTGGGTCACAGGCTTGGTGCAGTTATTGCAAGCAAGAGATATGCACCCGAATATCAAGTGTTATTTACTTTAATTTACTTCAAGACTTATCTGTTCCTATACTTTTGCTTGTCTAAAAATTGGGTGGTCTGATCCAACACATCTAGATGGAAATAAAAGCTGAAATCCTAAACTCTTGTGTCATATCCATCTTTTGATCTCAAACCCAAATGTCTTGTCTGTAGTACAAACAAATGTATTGGCCTTGCCGTTCTAATAGTTCCAGAGGGGAATGTGTATATGTATGTATGTTTATGTATATATGTATATTGATATATGTATGCGTATATTGACCTCATTATGTGAGAAAGAGGAGACAGAGCTCTATCATTTTTATTGTCATTCCACAACGAACTTGCGTAAATTTAGTAACGAAAAACTAAATTTAGCATTGTCCCTCACTGGTGGTTTTCTCCATAACATTGCAGTTTCTGCTTCTCTTGCACTCATGCCTCATGCTTCAGCTGCCTGCTGAACAAAGATCCCAGAGCTCTTGCATTCTTCCACTGTCGTTCCTGAAATGTCAGGGCTAGTGAAATGTAAATCACCCTGAATTCATCTTTCTGAAATCCAATGGACGTGCCAGAGACATTCTTTGTGGTGGAAAAACCCCCAAAAATAACGGGCGGGGGGGGGAAGCATCTCGGTGGCCTCCACGATGCTTCGTGGAAACTAATATCCCTCGTAGTTCTGACCTTTATCCGAAACGAAGGCCAGCTTTTCTGAAAGAAAATCCAAAACACTGATATTTTAAGTAGAACTGGCTTCAGATCAACATGGCTTCTTCTTATTCCAGTAATCCTTCCTGTGCTTGAACCTATTTGAGTGTGATAAGTGCAGCTGAGAGCATGAGCTGATTAAGAACCTGATTAAGACGTCCAATGTGTTGCTTAGTCCTATGTTTTGGTTGCCTGGAACCTGACTAGACTAGCTAGTGCTAGCTAACACAATGTAATAACAATGTAATATGGTGAGCTAGTTAGCAATACAGACTACAAAGTAGCTTCTGATGTAGGACATCATGTCGTGTTTGCGTCCTCGACAAAAAATCAGTGCTTCGTTTGCTAGCGGGAGATTTATACGACTGCTTTGTGCTGGATTATTTTGCACGAGTCTGAAAATACTGTCCGTCATCCTCGCACGATAATTAATACGATAACTAACAAGCGTTCTAGCATCCACCAGATTGTGCTTCGATTGATGTATTTAGTGGAACAGATGGTGGGATTTGAATAGATGCTATAGTTATAGCATCGCCGTTTGTCACCTCAGTGGGAAGTTTAAACATAGTTAATGTACATACCAAAAAAAAATAAAAAAATAAATGTTTTGTGAAAGCCAATAAGGATTCCCCAAGGATTCTGCTTGGTGAACTTACTTATCTGCATGGCAACTAAAACATGGTCCTGTATTCTGATTCGCTCCAACACCTTTGGTTATTTTACTCAAGCTTAAGATGCGTATAATGGTGGAAGGTTTTCAAACCCCCGTTCTGGCCTCCCACTGCTGGCGTCCTACACGCTGTAGCTTTTGGATGTTGGCAGTCTTCAAGCAGACACATGAGCCTGGTATTGGATTCCACTCCATTGCTGACGATGGCAGGCAGCCATTCAGGACGCCACACTCATGAGCTCATGTTTCTTCCAGCTCTTTATGAACATATAGAGCTACACTTCAGCGTCTTTGTGAAGTTTAGTGCAGACAAAGGTTTAGTTGTGTCACAGTCTTGGCCGGCACGAAAGCGACTCAACCAGCAAGTCCCATTTGACGTTCTTTTATACACTAACCTCATATTTTGGACTCGGATTTGTGTATTTGAGAAGCTTTTTATGCCTTTTGTTTGTCTTTCTGGCGTCTCTGGCTGTCAGACCACTACCATGGCACAAAGATTTGAAAAAAAACCAACCCAAAAACATTGCTATAATTCAAGTGATAACATGAACTAACTTGTTTTATTGATGTTCCACAAGCCCTATATGTTCTTTAACAAATAAAAAAATGTAGTTGTTGGCAAGTTGCTGTGGTATAAAACCGAGGAATAAATGGATCTTTGTTGTTGATTATTTTCCCGCGACAGCACAACATGGAGTGATGCTATAAACTTTTTTTGACGCTGTTGCGTTCTGTTCAGACGTTTGACCCACATTTTCAGGTTAAGACTTGTCTGAGCGATGCACGTTGAGAGACATGTCTTTGCTTGCATACATTTTACATAAATAATTTGCAACCGAAATATAATCATACCCGATCATCGTTCTGTTAGTGTCACAGGCGTTCACAGGAACAGAAGACAAAGCTATTATCAGAGTATACAGCGCTAACAGTGAGATAAGATATGTCCCCATGAGCAGGGTCTTATCTTTATTGTTTGTGGTTTTTTGATAGCATAAGTGCTTCGGTCTCTGATATGAAGCGCGCAGGCCATGTCGCCTTTCATGCCGATTAAAAGTCTGTAAGGATGCACGTCTCGATCGTATTTCAGTTAAACGTGGTAAATGTCTCTCTGTGGGGGGATTACAAATCACTGGGGGGGAGATAAGAAGGAAAAAAAAACAACTTTGAGTAGTGCGAAGACTCATCTCCTTCACAGGTCCTGATTTGAGGCCACACCTCCTTCAATTGTACTGACAGATAGAGGCCATGCCTCCTTCACTGGATCTGATGGATAAAGAGACCACAACTCTTTCACTTGGACGAACGGGCACAGATATCACGCCTCCTTCATTGAGACTGACACACAAAGGCCACACCTCCTTCACTAAGACTGACAGACATAAGTCATGCTTCCTTCACTGAGACCGACGCAAAGGCCACACCTCCTTCACTAAGACTGACAAAGTCGCGCCTCCTTCACTGGGACTAACACACAAATGCCACGCTTCCTTCACTGGAATTGACACGCACATGCCACGCCTCCTTTACTGGGACTGACATATGCAATTGCCACGCCTCCTTTACTGGGACTGACATATGCAATTGCCACGCCTCCTTTACTGGGACTGACATGCAATTGCCACGCCTCCTTTACTGGGACTGACATATGCAATTGCCACGCCTCCTTTACTGGGACTGACATATGCAATTGCCACGCCTCCTTTACTGGGCCTGACATACGCAATTGCCACGCCTCCTTCACTGGGCCTGACCTACGCAGTTGCCACGCCTCCTTCACTGGGCCTGACCTATGCAAATACCACGCCTCCTTCACTGGGCCTGACCTATGCAAATGCCACGCCTCCTTCACTGGAACTGACACGCAAATGCCACGCCTCCTTCACTGGGACTGACCTACGCAAATGCCACGCCTCCTTCACTGGGAGTGACCTACGCAAATGCCACGCCTCCTTCACTGGGAATGGGTGTGTGTGTGCACGTGTGACCTTGCGATGGCTTGGCAATCGCTTTTCAGCGGGTGCTCTGAATCTATTGTGACACTGAGAGGTGATGAATGAATGAATAAATATCATATTATAAACAGTGATGAAAGCTTGGACAATATCTTGATATGAAATTTTAATACTGCCTCATGCCTACTAACAATACAGTTTTCCACACCGTGTGTGTGTGTGTGTGTGTGAGAGTGTAAACCAGTGAAATTTTGAGAAGTCGCTGTGTTACTCAAACATTTTTGCATTGCCACATTTTTTCCGAAACCCATTTGGATGGAGCTAGAGCAGTTATCGAAGCAAGGGTTTGTGGTTTAAAGGAAACTGAAATGCATGCTTCTGTTTAGACTCCAGATGGATCCTTCACATGTCCTCTCTCGCTCACCTCAAGGTTTTGTGGGGCTAAATTTAGTTTTGCTGATCTTGTTTGCCAAGCTTTGCTCTGTCACATTAAGCCCCAGTGTGTGACTGATGCAATTTTAAAACCCAGCGGCTCATAAGCCCAATTAGCTAAAGCCACTTTTCACTGCCCTGTTTGTATGTGTAAGATATTCCTGAGTACTGTTTCTGTTTCTGCTCCATTAAGCAAGATTCTTTTATGGAGAGTTTTTATAATTAAACTTTGACTAATCATAAGCTAGCTAGGAAAGTAGAAACTGGAGGACATCAGAGAACCTCAGGGGAGCCAGTCGTTTGGATTTGTCGCTTAAATGCGTTTAATTTGCATTCATTTGAGGAAAAGGTTCCTTCACAGGTCTCGACCGTGTGAAAAGTGCGTCGTTTAGAGGCACTTGTTAAATTTTGAAATGGAAACGTGAACATGCCAATCTAGCAGAACTTATTAATGACAACTTTTATGTGGAATATTCTTAAAATAAAAAGGTGAAAGTTAAGACTAAGGTTAAAAATCAGTTATCTTGGGGCTTCCAAGTGGTGCAGCTGAAAAACGTTGGCCCTAACTTCGGTGGATCCATCTGGGGCTGGGAGCCGTAAACATACTGGGACTGGGACTGACACACAGAGGCCACACCTCCTTCACTGGGACTGACACACAGAGGCCACACCTCCTTCACTGGGACTGACACACAGAGGCCACACCTCCTTCACTGGGACT
>JANDJT010000217.1:26073394-26085429 GCA_024331685.1 Stegophilus panzeri | reverse complement strand
TCACACAGACGAAGTTAGTTATTGAAAACATGCTACATATTTAGCATCTGCAAATCGTATGAAAATTAAAATGAAGGGAAAAAAAACCACTGTAATGAAAATGTATACCAGCCAAATACTCTTAACAGACTTTAAACACTGAATCTAAATCCGTTCCCGTTATTCTCTGCGTTTTCCCGATGAAAGTGTAGGGAACAAGAAACCGCAACAGTGAAATGTAATAAAGTACTGAAGCAATAAGTAATAAAGTAAGTCTATTTAATTCTGGCAGTTTCCGTAAGCTAATATTTGAACCCTTGTGGTCCTGCTGCAGTAATACGAGTCATTTAATGTTCTTCCCTTCGCAAGTTTTTATACCGTCTTAGCTGTAGCTGTCTCTTATTTTTATTTATAGATAGAATACGCGCAAATATCTGAGTATACCTTGAAAGTCAGTATGAAAGTCTTTCTGTATATTTTGTGCTTAAATGGCAGACAACGATTTTGACTTAAATTACCAAACGATAGATTTGCTCTCAAAACCACTCCTACAACTAGCTTAAAACATGAAGTTGTGTAGTGTTGATTTCTTACTGATGTTATTATGTATATTAATATCCTCCTACATCGCTTATGTAGATATCTCCAGATGTGACCCTTCACTGCGTCATCTCGACATGTTTTTGTAACGTCAGTTTCGTCACTGAGGTTCCGATACACTGGCAGTCAGGAGGAAGTTCTGAGAAGACCAAAAAAAAAAAAAAAGAGCCCTGTGACCTCACTTCCTGTGGTGTCGCCATTGTGGGCCGTATCCTGAGGATGCAGGCTGAAATTGCGTTGCGTCTTCTCCATGTGCTCACACTGTGGATTCATGCGCTCAGGGTGGTGATCACGAGATTCTTCTGTAAACAGGAAGTCCCGTTTCAAAACACTGAACTCAGGATTCCCTAATCAGAACACTTTCAACAGAAGAAGCAGCAACAACAACAACAACAACAACAACAACACCACATATCTTTCCTTTTCCATAAGCCCAGATCCAACATTAAGAGACATGCAGGTCCAGTGATGCTCTTTTCAGTTCATCTGGATCATGTGACTGAAAGTGACTTTATATCACTCTTCTCACTTAAAGTGTTTTCTATGATTGTGGCTAAATTTATAATCATGATTGGGCCTGTTACCGTAATCACTTTATTACAATGAGCTGATTTGAATTTTTAGTTTAAAGCTGATCAAAACCATTTAAATACAATACAGCTGTGCAAACTGCCACACCATCATATTTGAATCAATGTTCTATAATCTATAAACAATTTGTAATTATGCTTTAGCATGTAACACAGTAATATTCACTGGTTTTACTGTGCCATAGATGGCAGACTGGTTATTGCCATGCTACGTTATTTATATAAGGAATTAAACATGACAGGATGTGGTGGTGTTATAGCAACATGATCGTGTTTTATTCCTCTTATACCACAAAATAACACTTTGTGTTTTTATCTGTCTATAGTTACATTCAGTGTTGAGGAATGTCCATGAAACAAGTCCGTTCCTGTTATCACTTACATTACAGCAGCTATAAATGGATACAAAAACACAATGTTTTGTTCTTTAATTAATTAATAAATAAATAAATAAATAAATAAATAAACATTTCGTGTCGGCGAATTGCTGTAGGCATACGAGGTATACAACATCCTGTCATATTTTTATCCATTTAAAGTTACATTTAATATTGTGAAACATCCGTGAAAATTAGTTCCAGTTATCGCTTGCGTTTAATCAGCTATAAATATTTGTTCCCTTACCATTTCTTTTTTTTAAACCCCCCCAAGGTTATTATTAGTATGTTATTACTTTGCAGCTTGTTACTGAGAAACCACAAAGCCATCTGATGTCCTGAGATCTTTCCTGTGGTACAAAACTTTAGGTCTCATTCAGTACGTTTATTTACATGGACAACAATATTCCGATATTAAGCCGATACTCTGATTAAGAGACTTGCACGTAAACAGCGATTATTGGTTACCTTAATCCGGCTAAAGTCATACTTTTCAACGAAAATGTTTTGTAACCGTTTACTGTTAGGCTTTAATTCAGCTGTTACTATAGAAACAATAACGGTTGAGTTAATATAAACCTGCGATTTGCCTTGCAGACGGAAACTCCCTGAGCTGCTGTTAAGCGAAATGAATCCTCGCCTTCTGACCGATCAGAATCGAGAATTCATTTAGAGTCGTGTTAGGGACGTGGAAGTTCTGTAGGTCCTTATTCACACACTTGTTACACATTTAATGGACATTTTGGTTCATATCTTGCTCTACGAGTGATTAAACGGTGATACAACTCAAGTTTTATTAGCCTTCGGGGGTTAAAAACATTTCCTGGGAACAAAGTAAGCAACTATGTTAGCCTGTGGTCATGTTCATCGCATTTGTAATCTTTAACAAAACACAGGACTCCAGATGAGTCATTTGAATCGGTTGCATAAGAACACTGTGACTGGCTCTGCATGTATGTCATGTGATCCAGCTCAGATGTTCAAAGTGTGACTTTAGCGTGTGTTTTTCTTTGCACAACTGCGTGCTAGACATCGTTTAGCGCTCTCTGCGTGTGGCCTATTCGCGAACGATTAATCTGGCAAGAAATAAATAAAATGAGGCTAGATAAGAAGACTCCTCATTCCGGTTATTTCATTCAAATCTGCATCTGATGTCCGATATCATCTACTCAAATCGTTTTATTCTCTTAAGATAGGAGGTTGTGTTGATTTTTATGTATATTAAATGGTTTCTCTTTGTGTCTGTGCTTTAAAGGAAGCAGACTTTTGAACCCCACGGGCCTGAAATATGCAGCCAAATAGTTTGAATACTCTAAAGGACAAAGCTTTGTATGGCTGTTCCTCAGCAACCAAGGTGCTTTATAAAGAAATAAAACGGCTCCAGTAGGAGGAACTGCACTTGTTCTTTATTTGGCTAATCTCAAAGTGGCTCTTTACTAAATACTAAAGACCAAAAACAGATTAAATCCCAGGACTGGGAGCCATTAAAATCTAACAATAAATTAGATTTTATAAATCACAGGCTGGTTTTTGTCTCGGTGGTGCACGTACACGATTGTGCAGTTAGTTTTTGAGGGAAGAGAAAGGACGACGTGCCCTGACTTATCCTCCACCCGGTTTATCTCATTAGCCCATTTTCTGTTTGTTGATTGTTTTAGGTCAAGCAGGGACGCTGTAGTTGCTTCTGGATCCTCCATTGCTTGACCTTTCAGACCTCTGACGCAGGGGCATCTTAATTTTTGCCCATGTTAACTGTTAAATCATTTCCATAGCATAGCCTGCAGGCTAATTGTGCCTGGATGCCCATTTTGAACTCTTTTCTTGGGGGTTTTTTTCCCCACAAAGAAGAACTCGCACTGGGTACATAGTTTAGTTTATCTACTTGCATGTATAATCATAAAAAAACCCCAGAACCATTTCTTAGCAACGTTATAGTTAAGTGAGCTAGCTACCTAAACACAATACTGTGGTAATGTTTGTGGTAAAGTTTAAGCTTAGCTAATCCCCCACAATTTGACATAAAATCTAACCAAGCTATCAAACAAGGACGCTAATATTAGGCTAAGTATTACATAATTAAATGATGCTAACACAAGTTAGCAACGATAGCCTATTATATTGTGCTATCCAATAGCCAACGTTGCTAGTAAGGTAGATAAAATTAGGCCGAATCTTATATAGTTAAGACTATTAGCCAGTTTTGCTAGCAGACGTCTTTACATCAGGCTTACATTATGTAACGTAGAAGCCAGGTTAGCTAGTAAGCTAGCACATCTAAAAACACATTTTAACTACTCAAGGTTAACTGAAATTAGGCCAACATAGGTTGCACACAAGCATGGCCAACGGTTTTACCTACATAACATAAGGTACACAATTATATCATGTAAAGCAGCATTTCTAGCCTGCTTGGCTAGAAAGCTAGCTGATATTAATATGACTATTATTTTGTAAGAGCTAGAAGTCAAGGTTGCTAGCAAACTAGCTAAAATGATTGCAACTCATATGAGGTGAAAACGGTTAGCCAGGATTGCTAACAATCGAATTAAAATTAGACTATTACTGTAGGCTATTATATTGTGTAAAACAGTAGCCTGGTTGGTTAGAAAGCTAGCTGACGTTCGACTATTATATTGTGTAAACTACAAGTCAAGGTTGCTAGCAAGCTAGCTAAAGCAAGGCCAACTCTAATGTATTTAAAACAGTTAGGCAGGTTTGCTAGCAGTCAATCTAACATTAAACTATTATGTGTTTGTAAGCCAGTAGATAAGGTTACTACAAAGCTAGCTAAATTGAGGCTATCGCATATATAGTTAGAACAGTTAGTCAGGTTTGCTAGCAAGCTAAATAAACGCTTACTGTAATGTTGTGTAAAGCAGTAGCTATGTTGGATAGAAAGCAACATAAAGCCTGTTATTTAGTCGGCTAGAAAGCTAGGTGATGTTAGACTATTAAATTGTGTGAACCGGTATCCAAGCTCACTAGCCTGTTAGCTCTCAAACTCATTTCTATTTTTACCTGCTTGCAGATAGCAGCTAGGTTTTTGTTTATTCCTGAAAATGCTTCCAGTTAAGTTTGTGTATTATGTAAGACTATGTTGACTCATGCAACGCGAATGTTGATTTACTTTGTGTGAAACGGAAAGAGCAAATGTTATCTGCCGAGCTACTTGGCTCCGTTTCCATCCGCGAGTGCCGTGATGCTGTCGAAAGCTCCTCGTTCTTTGAATGTTTTCTCCCACAAAGCAGAAATTGCGGTCACTTGTGGTCCAGAACGTGGGGAAATCTCTCACCTCTAGCTGGAATGTCAGAGCTGTTAGTCAAACACAAGCCCAAAAATAAACACCCATGAGAGATAGCAAAAACAGAGCCGAGTCGGATCTGCTCGGTTCCCTCGTCCTGTGTGTTCCCGTGCTCAGCACACAATACTGTTAGTGTACACACTGTGAAAAATTGGCCCATCTAGAAGATGGTAGAAGAGCTAGAGAGACAGCATTTTTGAGTGTTCTCGTTCCAAGATGATTGGCGAGTCTCATTTCTCAAATTACACTTCCTTGTTTTTTTTCCCCCTTGCTTCGCTTCGCTTCCTTGTGTCTTAGCTCTTTATCTATGGATGTGAAAAAAGGGCTGAAAGGAATAAGAAACAAAGACAGAAAGTGAAGCTAAATCAGATGTTCCTGTTCACTGACGTGTCACGTTAAAGCAAAAATCACTGTTAAAATATCACGTGATTAAATGTTCATATTATAGCCTCTACGATTATTTAAATATTATTTATATAATTATTTAAATATTATTTTGTGTCACTTATTATGTTTAGCATGCAGTGCGGGATCCTTCCTTGGACAGTCCCTGTAGGATTTCGTGATTTTTGCGATCGCAGAAATGAAGCTTGCGGTAGGAGGAGCTTGCGATGTTTCTAAAATTACTGCAGATTTTCCGCAGATGTGACGTCATCACGACGCGCGTTCGGCGAAAGCACGCTTCGATTCACGTGCGTCGAACCCGAGTACAGCTGAAAGGTCTCGTTTACCAACAAACATCACTGCGGAAGATTTCGTGCAGTTTCGCCAATTCAAGTAGTTTTCCGCAAAAAAAAAAAAAGCTCAAAAACTCTGTGAATTGTGAAAAAAAGCCACAGCAAAATCGAGCATTTTTGGACGTTTTTGATTGATTTCCAGGTCACGGATTGAAGGATATGGGATCGAGGTGTCAAGGATGCACCAGTTACATTATTAGGGAACAGCTAAAGCCTGTCGCGTTCATTAAGCATCATAAGGACGAACCGATTTGAAGACATGACTTGTACGTAGTCCTTCTTGGCCATAATTCAGTACGCTGGCAGACAGAAACATCGCATAATCTGTAGAATCATAAAAAAAAAAAAAATTATTGCGATATTGTTATCATATAAATTGTTTTGCCTAACTGTATGAAAAGCTTGTCTATTAAAATTTCGCTTGTTTTCAGCACTGAAAATCACAATCATGCAGGACACTAAATCCTTGAGATTGCATAGATTTTATTCGGCCCTTGAGATCGAATAGAGAGCAACCGATTCATAATCAGTAATAGAAAGGTTCTCGGGATTCGGTGCAGTTTAATACCTCTTGGTTGGCACTTCCTGAAACGAGGATTTAAACTCCGCTCAGCGTTTATGTTTCCCGTTGTTCCAGTCCATCCAAGTCCATTTGAAACCTTTACAACTCGGATGTTAGTGAACTGATCAGAACCCACAATTCGGATATTAATGGATGTATTTCAGATGGGCAGAGAAGACAGGAGAAGACAGGAGGGGTGGAGAAGCTCTTGTGTATTGCTTCTCCGTCGTCGTGGACTCTTCAGCCTGCCGCCTCCTCATACTGAATTATTTAACACAAGTGTGTGTTGTGCTATGAGATGTTCTCTGTCGTGCTCTTGGCTTCGCTGCTCTGTTGCGAGGTTCAGAGAGGTTGTATTGGCATAGAGATTTTGTAAGATCGCTCTTTCTTTTATCAGCTATAGAGTATAATACACAATATTATCCTAGATATTTAGGGCAGTGGGGGCTCAACGGTTAAGGCTCTGGGTCGCTGCTCAGAGGGTTGGTGGGTCAAGCCTCAGCCTCTAGTGGCCAAGCTGCCAGTGTGGTGCCCTCGAGCAAGGCCCTTAACTCTAGGCCGTATCAGGGCTGACCCTGCGCTCTGACCCCAGCTTCCTATCAAGCTGCGAGAAACAATGCTTAAGGCTCTGGGTTACTGATCAGAAGGTTAGGGGTTCAAACCCCAGCACTGGAGCAAGGCCCTTAACCCTCTCTGCTCCAGAGGAGGCGTATCATGGCTGACCCTGCGCTCTGACCCCAACTTCCTAACAAGCTGGGATATGCGAAGAAAAGAATCTCACTGTGCTGTAATGTATACGTGACAAATAAAGGTTTCTTTTTCTAAAATATCTTCTCTAGCTCTGTTATGCTCTCGGATCAGGATAGACCATGTTTTTGAGTAGTTTTTTTTCCACCTTGTGTAAATCTTATTTTCCACCTTATTTTGGCCAGCAATGTTTAAGCCCAGCATTGCGTTCAGAACAGATTTTGTACAATCTGTGAGTTTTTACTACTTTTCTGCCGACATGAATAAAATATCTGTTCAGAAGAGAAGCTCCAGTCTCCAGTGGTTAGTGGTTAACACTGTTGCCTCGCACCTCCGGGGTTTGGGGTTCAAATCCCACCTCCGTCCTGTGTGTGCGGAGTTTGCATGTTCTCCCCATGCTTCAGGGGTTTCCTCTGGGTACTCTGGTTTCTTCCCCAGTCCAAAGACATGCGTTGTAGGCTGATTGGCATTTCCAAATTGTCCCTAGAGTGTGTGAATGCGTACGCGATTGTGCCCTGCGATGGCTTGGCACCCTGTCCAGGGTGTCCCCCGCCTCGTGCCCTCAGTTCCCTTGGATAGGCTCCAGGCTCCACTGCGACCCTGTGTAGGATAAGCGGGATGGATGGATGGATGGATGGATGGATGGATGAAGGGATGGATGATGTGGACCACCAACATTCGAACAGTCAGAACAAAGAATCAATGATCTTTCAGAGAGCTCCGCCAACAGGCCAAATCCCAAATGGTTCACTATGTAGGCTGCTACATAGTGGTAGTGTACACCCTACCTAGTGCACTACATGGCTGATAGAACACCGTTTGAGATTCAGCCGCATTAAAATTTTTTTTTTTTTTTAATAGCTTCATTCACGTTGCTTTCCAGAGAGTCAAGCAACACACATTGTAAAGTAAAATGAGCTATTTGAAAAGGTAAGGCAGCATTTTTACTTTTTTGTTCGTGTCACTTGTCAGCCCACAACCTCCTTCAACGTTCACAGTTAAGTGTTTGAGATGGGGAAACTGACACATAACGCACCATGATGGGGTTAATCCTGGATTCTTTTTGAGGGTCATGCAGGGAAGATGCAAAGATAATCAGATGATCTGCCTTGACGCTGACAAAGTGGAGCATCTCTATCAATAATTTACACCCGTTATAGGCATGAATAATGCAGCTTCTGGCAGCACTCGGGCTTCTGTGCAGCACCGTGTGAAAGCGACGCCTGGCTGTGAGATGTTGCCTGTGCGAAGGCTGATTTATCACACCGATCCTGCACCATTGATCATTGTCTGCTGTGTAATCACTTCCTGTCTGTAACTGGAATCGTTGTTTTTTGGAAGCTTCATAAACTAACAACATATGCCAGTCTTACAATCCTTTTCTTGCACCAGATGCCAGATTCGATGCCTCTGTCTCGGCTCTAATTAAAAGATGAAGAGACGGAGGAGCCCGGTTGAGTTTCTCTCTCTTTTAATTAACAGTGGGTTTTTTTTTTCTGTCGGCACAAGCATCAGGAGGCTTGGCTGTGTGCTGCTGCGAAGAAAAAAAAAGTAGTGATAGTGAGAAAACCCTGCTCTTGCAGAATAACTCGAGCTTTTCTAATTTGAAGCAAAAAGCTGCTGTGTTTTGGTCTCCCTGCTGATTTACTTCTGCTGAGAGACTGACAAGGCCAGCAGGTTCACAGCATTCCCTCGTGAATTGAATTGTATATGACTGCGAGGAAGAGAACGTGTACGGGTTGGCGCGTGAGCACAAATAGTGTAAAACACACCCCTTAAATTCTGCCAACTTAAAGCAAAATCGGTATAAATAGATCCTGGAAAATAATCAACAGTGGGGTGGTATGAGTTTGCAGAGTTACTGTTAACACCCCAATGTTAATTATTTTCACATTACACCATTCTCCATAGTGTTTCATTCCTCTTATATCCCAGCAATTTGATCAATGACTACAATTTTTTAAAATTAAAATAAAAATACAGACACACAATTTTTCAAATGATGTCATATTTATATTTAATATTGTTTTTTGTTGTTGTTGTTTTTTTACAATGTTGTCATTATTGAAATGATAACGTGTCAGGATGAGTGCTGGTGAGGATGAGGATGAGTAATAACCTTGCGGTCGGAACTACGGTCAGAGCTGCTGCTTTAGAAAATTAATTAACACTTTCTCGACCAATCGGAATCAAGAATTCGACAGCGCTGTGCCGGGACTGCTGTCCTTTATGTGCGTGTGCATTGTTACTCCAACTGCTGACCTTGCTTTTGTATGCAAAGGCTCTACCTTCTGTTGCATGCCTGACAATGACTAAAAATATCCTAAAGGCATGTAGTGGCTGTCGATCGAGAGTCAAGGACAGGCCAATATACAGCTCGCTCACAAGTACAGGACGCCGGAGCGAGCGGGTGACCTGACGTTAAGGTTGGCACATGGTGTAACAGGTGTCCAGGCTGTACTAATCGCACCATGCACTTCACGTTCTCATGGCCGCGGCTCGTTTTCCCATCGGCTGAAGGCTGCGCGCTTTACAGGAAACGTCGCCATATCTCTGTGCGCTAATAACAAAAGCGTTTTAGTGCTAGCATTAGCACCCTTTCCGGGCGGATTTCTATTCTCATGTGAACGCCAGTCTCTTTCCGTCAAGCACACGGATCTCTGGGGTTTAATTAAAAAGTGCTGCATTTTCAAATTTGGATCTGTCTGTTGTGCTGTGTTCTAAGGAGTGAAACGTTTTTTGCATGTGTGTACTGGAAGGAAAAAGTGACAATTTGTTGATTTGTTTAAGCCAAAAATTTTTGTCACTACACTTCCCCGGGATGAATGGTACTTAAATAAATGGAGTTTAGCAACCTTTGCTAAATTGGGAGCCATTTTTTTTTGTATTAAAATTGTGCAATTTCAATGTAAGAGAATCTAATCTATGCCTACAGATGAAGACTTGGATTCTATTAAGGTCCCAACTGAGGCTCTCTGGTATTCATGGTATTCAAACGGACAACCTTCTGGTTTGCAGCACAGAACCTTAACCACTAAGACACTATTGCTCATTGTTGTAATTGTCAATCGCATTTATGCGCATTATTTAATTGTTATTCGGTTGTTATTAGTTTGTATGTTGAGACAGTCGGAAGCAAAACTGGCTCTTGTATATCCTGGAACTTCTCCACGTAGTGAATATTAGCAGATTTGTATCAGAAATATTTCACATTCCAGAGTTGCAGTGTACCTAAAAACAACAACGTGTCTATTTCTATATACTTTATACTTTTTTTTTTTTTAATACTGTTTTTACACCAATCTTTATTTCATCTGTAGAACTCATAATAATAAACCAAATCTAGAGAGCAAGCTACAGTTGAGGTTGTAAGTTTATACATTAATACATTTATACATTACTAAATGAACAAAATAACAATTTACACCGATCGTCCTGTTGAAAAGTTTGCACCCCCTCTGGGTCTTAATGTTATCTTCTTGAGCATCAGTGACCGTTTTTCTGAAGAACTGTTCAGGACAAACAGGGGACTCATGAGCAACTCTCACAAAACAAACACATCAAGTCGTCGATCATCCAGTTAACGACACATGGTATTAATAATCAAGGGTATGTAAATTTTTGAACTGGTTCATTTGTGTAAATTCAGTTATTATTGTGTATTGTGGACTTTATATAAACATATGTTATGTGAAATAGCTTATTCAGGACAGCACTAAATAAAAAAACTAAATGCAATTTTATTATCCCTCTTTTTTTTTTTTTTTTTTTTTTTTAAATGAACATTTTGCAGATTCTGCAAGGCGTATGTAGACTTATGACCGCGACTGTAGTTTGTTAGTTGTTTGTTAGTTAGTTGTAATCTGATATCAGTTACAGCTAGGCCTGTGCCCGCTGATGGTTTAACGGCGTTACCGTGGTAACAGCCCCGAACATGAAACAGTGAAGCGAGTGTACAGAGAAAATGTTGCTTGGGAGTACAGTTCACTTCTGCGAGCACTGAGCGCTGAGACATGCGTGCTTCCTTTCCTGAGCTCGCGAGGCAACTTAAAGTAAAAGAACCATGGCCTAAAGTATAATGTCTATTTTATTAGTATTTGTTAGCATTCACACCGTTAGCATTCACCCCGCCCCTTGATTGAACCATTTACCACCGCTATTTTCCACACGGTTGCCTGAGCATCTGAAATGATTGTTACCGAATAAACCGATATTTACATTTTTGTTTCACACTGATTTGAAATAGGTTGTATGCTGTATGTGCTACACAACACATCTAATTTCATGCTCGTTCTCGTTCCTAGATAAAATTGCATAAGATCAGGAATTATCGCGTTCAGCTTAATCTCTCCGAGTTCAAAATACTTCCCCGAGAAGCCTGATTTCACCAAAGATTATAAAACGCAACAGGAACAGAAAAGGTTTTCAGAAACACTTGATTTAGCTTTAATGCGATCGCTAAGCACAACAAGTGTAGTCGTCTGGCTGGCAGATGAGGGCTGTTAGCTTAGCAGAATTAGGCATGTGGTGAGGAGATAAATGGCTCTAATGAGGAAAGCTGTCAGCACTGAGCAGAGATACAGCACAGCTCTGGACACACTAACGTCCGTAACCCTGCTGAGACACGAACCTCGGTGCTAGTGCTACAGTTAGCATAATGATTCAGAAAAACGTTGAAGTGTTTTAGTAGTAAATAGCGCACACATTTACTACTGAGGAAAATACACATAGTTTTAAAATGACTTTTTATTTTGTTCTGGAAAAAACAAGTATTATTGTTTTTAGGAAAATTGCAGAAGATTTTCCCTTTCTTTTTTTTTTTAACCATTAACCCTTTACTGCGTGGTGTTGCAATTCATTTATCTCCAATAATTGACAGGCAATAATACAAAACTACTATTTTCCTATGTAAATAGAAAAAGGGGGCTTTAACTTTTGACTTAACTAAAAAGTGCCATGTTATACATTTTGTGTTATTTCTGTGTTCGCTAGTTGTTGTTATCTGACTATCTATCTATCTATCTATATATATATATAATCATACATACATCTCTCTCTCTCTCTCTATATATATATATATATATATATATATATCTTTTCATGTGACAACACTGAAGAAATGACACTTTGCTACAATGTAAA
>JANDJT010000217.1:26051560-26061789 GCA_024331685.1 Stegophilus panzeri | reverse complement strand
CCTCCCCCCACCCTACACTATGTAAAGCGCTTTGAGTGTCTAGAAAAGCGCTCTATAAATGTAACTGTAACTGACTAACTCTCTACCACATTAACTCTGAAGCGTTATCACAGTCGGGCGTGTTTAACAGATCGTGAAGGGGCAATCGTGTAGCATGGATGATTAGCGGGTTAATTTCTTCCTCTTCTTCGTTTACTCGAGCGAGAGAAAAAAACCCCAGGCTGTAGATGGAGATCTTACAGAAGCAGCAGAGAAGCATTTCCTTGTGTGTTTTCTCTTTTTGTCCTCACAGCAACTTCACAGGCCACACCCACACAAATACAGCCTTGAAATCTAAAATTCGTTTAAATGACTGTTATATACAGCTACGGAACTCGCGGCGCGACGGATACGTTGCTATGTTGTGTGTGTGTGTGTGTTGTCATGTGATTTTTGTGTGTGTAATTAGCATTTCCTTAGCCTCGCTGTTCTGAAACCTTTTACTGTTTCACTTAATGTGTGAAGCATTTACGTGGAATGCTTAACAAAATCCTGCTGTGATGATGATTGGAAAAGTGTGTGTGTGTGTGTGTGTGTGTGTGTACCTGTCTCAATAGGAATGCAAAAAAATATTGAGTGGTGTAATGAGGTCACATGATGCGGAGATACTATTACCACCCTGAAGCTGATGATAATATTCCTATAACAGCATGTCCCGGCGTGTGAGAGCGTGTGAGAGCGTGTGAGAGCGTGTGAGAGCGTGTGAGAGCGTGTGAGAGCGTGTGTCCGTTTTTGTCCATGGGCTTGCAGTAATATATTAGCTCCTCATTATGTGCTCACACACCTAAGTGTGTGCAGACAAGATAAAGTTGTTCTCTCTCAGCCCTCGTATAGAAGTTAGATAGGCCCCCTACGTAGTGCGCATTAAACCCTAGCTGGGACTTCAGTCATTTCGGACGCTGCAGCAGCTGCCTTCTGTTTCACACCGATAAACCAGCGCTACGCTTTATTAACTAGCTCACGGCTTTAAAGCCGCACAGTAACACACGGCGCATGTCTCCGTGCTGCACTCGCTCTCTCTCTCACACACACACACACACACACACACACACACACACACTGTGCTAATTTAAAAGGCTGGAACATTTCTGTGAAGCGGTGATGCCCGTAAAGTCTCGGCATTGTGTATGCCGTAATTCTATTTAATTATGGGTTTTATGTTCGATACATCAAGGCCGTATAGAGCGAATAAGCTTTTACTGGTTCAATTTAAATTACAATGTTACGGGCGTTTAATGTGCGCAAGCTGGACGTTGAGGACCTAATTTAGTTTAAACGTCCCATGTGTGTGTGTTTGGGTGCGCACAGCATGTCAGTGCTATTCAGCAGCGGATCTTAGTGATCCATCATTCTGTACACCGGTCCCCATACACACACACACACACACACACACACACACACACTCCTACCTCCCCATGGATTCTATATCCTCTACTGGTTCTGACCCAGCCATTGTGTCCAGTTGCTGTGTATTCCCCAAATCCCACATTTCACACACTCGCGTACACACTGCGAGCAAAATAACACACACTGCCACAACAACACATGAGCTGATTTACTTCAGCACACGCATCCCCTTCCCTTTCTTAGCTACTCATCCAGCCATCCATCCATTTTATGTACCACTTATCCAGACAGGGGCACGAGATGGGGAACAACCTGGACAGGGTGCCAACTCATCATGGGCACAAACTCACACACACACACACACAGAGACACACAAACTCACACACACAGACACACAAACTCACACACACACACACACACACACACAGACACACACACACACACACAGACACACACAGGGCGGAGGCAGAATTCGAACCCCCAATCCCAGAGGTGTGTATGTGTGTGTTTGTGTGTATATATATATATATATATGTATATATGTGTGTGTATATATATATATATATATATATATATATATATATGTATATGTGTATGTGTGTGTGTGTGTGTGTATATCTGTATGTATGTGTGTGTGTGTGTGTGTATATCTGTATGTATGTGTGTGTGTTAACTTTACAAATGTGTATACATGTTTGCATGTTGTTAAAAAGTGCTATAGAAATATTATTTAAAAATATATTTATAGGTACATTTATTATTATTATTATTATTATTATTATTTTTTAAAATAAATGGTAAATATTGAAAATACAAACCATATATTGTGGAAATTGTGTGTGTGTGTGTGTGTGTGTGTGTGTGTGTGTTTTGTAGCTGATGCACATGAACCATAAGATTAGTTAGGTGTAGAAATTTGTGTGTCTAGCAGAACTTTTTGTCTGTCCCTGAGGACTGATACTTGTGCTGCACTTGCAGATGGATGAAGGATGGAATTTGGTAGCTCCGCCCATCCAAACTAGTTCTCTCTTTCTGTCTTACATACACACACATACACACACACACACACACACACACACACACACACACACACAGCAGTCTATCCCGGGCTTCTTTCCGCAGGGGATTTGGGATCGTCGTCGTGTTTCTTTGACCCGCAATGCAAGAATATTTCTGTGACCCAGTTCAGTCAGCACTGTGCTGATGATGCAGAAGATGTCTCTCGCCCCCTCTCTCTCTCTTTCTCTCTCTGTCTCTCTCGCGTGTTCTCTCTATCTGCGTCCCGCCGATTAATTATTGAGCATTCAGGTTTCGCCTGTGATTCAAAGCGATGCGGTGGAAGCGGAGGCACCGGGGATGAAGGCGAGTCGAGAGATGAAGAGCGAGGGAGTGAGGGAGCAAGGGAACCTGGGAATGAAAGAGAAAAGAGAGTGATGCATAAAGAGAGAGCGAGAGCGACTCCTGCTGCGTCAGTGCATGTGCCAGAGTTGCCTCATTAGCCCTGTTGTAGAAATGTTAGCAGGGACATGTGTCTGTCTGTCTGTCTGTGTGTATATATGTGTCTGTGTGTGTGTGTGTGTGTGTGTGTGTGTATTAGTCATGTGGTCTTAAGGGGCCAATTTCTGAGGTTTCTAGTTGCCTTTGAAGCACAAGTTTGTGGAGCAGAGAATAAAGAAAGGACCTGTGCATATCTGCGATCTCTCTATTAACACACTGTCTTGATTTAGGCTCCATTATAGAGCAGAAATCTTTCCCCTCGAGTTCATGAATGGACTCTGCCATGTTTAGATCATGTGACCACAGAAGATGCCTTGTACATTCATTGACTGCTTTTGTTGCTTTAGGTTGTGTCCCAAATGGCAGTTTAATTTCCGTCTGCACGTTGATGTGTAAACTTAGCACATAGCAGTCCCTCGACTCCTCAAGGGTTTAAAAAAAAACCCAAAAAAAAACCATGGAGACTGCAATAAATAAATGCTTAGCTAATTATAAAAACTTTGTGCATCACATCTAGTGTTTATTTTCTTTCCTTTCACCTCGCTGATTTTCTCTCCAATTCAATCTAGGCCAATTCCAACCCAGCAGTTAGGTCTCCACTGTTACACGACAGCTACCGACCCATGAGGCTCAAAGCTCTAACATGTACTTCCTCAGTTTGGCTCAGTTTAGCAGCTCACATCTACAAAAACAAAATGCTTTTGGTCAAATCTATTTGGTCACTTCCTGCAGTCGGGTTGATTTGGAATCGAATCTCTTTCTCAAAGCAGTCGGAAGTAAACGCTGCATATGTGAAAGCAACAAAGCATTTTCCGTAGTGTGTCTCCAGGCCACTAGGTGTCAGTATGTAACATTTGACTATTGTTTATGATATATTCCCAATGACCGAGGTTTTATTTACAAAACAAAAGTGGCCTTTCTATATCAAGCTTTTATGGATCTGTTATACAGTAACGATGTATATCGTTATAATTAACATTAAGAGGAAGCGACAAAGCTGGACAAGCTACGAACATGGGAAATTGGGGTGTGCCGAAGTCGCAGCGCTGCTTATACAAGTCCTGTGTTAAATAGAAAGGAGTTTGTCCTGCATCACAAAGCACTGCTGAAATCCTCGTACGACCTTGATCGATGGCCTGCTGTACGAAAGCCGGGGTTTCTGAGAGAAAACGCAACAGGACCCCTGCTGCAGTCATGAAGGTTACTAGGTCGAGCAAGCAGTCAGAATTTGATACAGTCTGATGGGCTAGAGTGGGACGTAGCGTCTCTATTTTTTTATTATTATTTTTTTATAGACCTGTCTGAGGTTTTCATGGATGAGGAACCACCATGTTGTAACACCATCAGTAACAATTTATATCTGTAGGTATAAACAGGGGTCCGTTTGTTTTTCCATCCATGTTCATCACCGTCTTCTCAGATGCTGACAGATGTCTTGAAGGGGAATATGTTTTACATTTGTGGAACCAATAATACCACCACCAATGGTCATAATTAAAATACTATACCAAGGCTCTGTTTACACTAGTGCGTTTTCGTTTTAAAACGCATAACTGTAGCTACGGTTACGCCTGTCGCCTACGCTACTCCGGAGACTTTCGGAAACGCCGAAGACCCCGTTTTAGTTTGAAAACTCCCGGCTCGCGTTTCAGTGTAAACAGACCAAAACGAAGACTTTTGAAAACGAAGGCGTGGCTCCGCCCACATCCGCCCCCTGATTGGGTCTTCTAGATCATCGCGTATCCTTCCCTGATTCGTCAAGCCCCTACCGTATGACCGTTACGCTACCTCGATCGTACACACAACAACACGGAGACTGAACCGCAAGCTTAGCTGGCTTTGCCGTCATTCTTAGCAGCTGGGGAAGTGAAGAAACGTCGGACCGCACGTTTGCAGTGCCAAGCCATCGTTTTCTGCTTATCAGATTCCTTTTGGTTCACGTTCATCGGTAGGAACTGACGTTTGGTGGAGTTAGACAGTAACTCTGCGTCCTCCTTGGCGCTTATCCCACGTTCCTTCCTGCCACGTGATACCACGCGAAGATGACGTGTTTACTGAGCGGTGTGGCAGCGTGCAATTTCCTTCAACACACACTCGCACGCATGACTGCATTCGCAAATGTCTTTGTTAGTGCTGCTATATTTGTGTGTTTGTGAAAGAGACGGGCGGATGTAATGAGTAGTCTCCTGGTTTACCGCCTACTGTTTGTCTCGTTTCTTCGAACAGAAGAAGGAGCAGAAACGATTTGGACTTGTGGTGCGAGTCATGGTGGTTAGGCTTGCGCTGGTCAGTGAGTGAGTGAGTGAGCGTAGTCACGGTCGCCGCTTGCGTCAGAATGCGATGGGAAAGTCTGTGACGTCTTGGGAAAGTCAATAAATCTATATTTTCTTTAAGACGTGACGTTGTGTTTCCTGCTACACTGACTTCAGGATCAGGAATATACAACTAATTGTTAAAGGGATAGTGCAGGGATACTTACTGCATGTACTTTGAACCTAATATCTACAGTGCATCCGGAAAGTATTCACAGCGCTTCACTTTTTCCACATTTCGTTATGTAACAGCCTTATTCCAAAATGGATTAAATTCATTATTTCCCTCAAAATTCTACAAACAATACCCCATAATGACAACGTGAAAGAGGTTTGTTTGAAATCTTTGCAAATTTATTTTGTCAAGTGATGATCTTCAGTGATTTATAATGTATGATTTCCTAAAAACAGCCTTAAATTCCCATCCCTATGTGCACCGAAGGGTTTTCTTTTTCTTTCTTTCTTTCTTTTTTCTTTTTTTTTTTTTTGTTTTTTGTTCTTTTCTTTCCCCAAGCTCAGAATTAAGACTTAACTCAGAATTTGCAAGTGTGTGTCATGTCCTTCTTTGGAATCAAGAACCATATGTGTGTTATTCATCAAAACCTTTATCTCTCCTTCTCTCCCTCTCAGTCCGGATGACATCGGCAGCTGCTGGTACATCCTGCTCTCTGGATCCGTGTTCATCAAAGAGTCCATGTTCCTGCCCAGATCCAGGTATGTAACACCGAAATGCCATCGCGTTGCGTCACAGATGCTTCGAGGTTCGAGTCAGAGCCCAGATTTAACCAATGTATTTGAGCCAAGATTTATGCGATGGCGTGAGAAGGACACGTGATGCCGTGTTCCAGTCTGACAGGCTCACATGACCCAAGAGTCCCTCAGTAACACTGTTGTCCATGTTGAAGGTTACGGTATAGCGTGTAAACAATTAGCCAAACATATTGACAGATTAAGTATTTGAGGCGGTCTGGAAAACCCATCGGATGTTACCAGACTTGCCTTTCTGGAAAGATCTGGTTCGATTAGACAGATAATTTGGGCAGTGGTGGCTTGGCGGTTAAGGCTCTGGGTTACTGATCAGAAGGTCGGGGGTTCAAGCCCCAGCACTGCCACGCTACCACTGTTGGGCCCTTGAGCAAGGCCCTTAACCCTCTCCGCTCCAGGGGGCGCTGAATCATGGCTGACCCTGCGCTCTGACCCCAACCTCCTAACATGCTGGGATATGCGAATTAAAGAATTTCACTGTGCTGTAATGTATACGTGACTCATTATGCATAAACAAAAGATCTAGACTATGAAGAAACATCATAAACATAACTGTAACTTATCTTATTTACTACACGTTAAAGAAAAAAGCAAAATTTGAAAGTAGTTTCTAAATCTTTATAAAGTAGAAAAGGGCAAAATTTCAGCCCGTGACGCAGGAAACTCATCGGGTAAGATTCTTTCTGAACGGTTACGAGTTCAAATCCCAGAGCTTCCGGAGAGACCACTGTGTCCTTGAGCGAATTACTTAACCTTCAGGCTTAGATTCTGGCTTATTTGTAATTACTTTTCAGTGAAAAATTCATTCATGTTAATTAACAGGGGGTATTTAATTTTACACAGCCCTAAAAGGACTCCTACGCTTGAGAATCTATGTACAGAGCTAATGCGTTTATCAGTCACACTCTGACTTTGACGTTGGTCCTGTGCTGGAGCGTCGCTACATTCACTCGTCATGGCTGACTCCGGGCACATGGAACATACCCAGAGTATGGAACTGTACTGTTGAAATGCACAGCTGTAATGGGCGTGTTCACAACTCATCCAAATACAGACGGGTCCGGATGGTCCAGGTCACATGGTCAGCAGATGGTTAGTATGGGTCACGCATGCACACGGGAGAAGAGCTCACGCGAATGCTTTATAACCTTCAGAACCTTTATAGGATTCTTCATAGAAGGGGCGAAGTGAAGAACCCAGTGGAAACGCTTCTTTTTCCTCTTCATCCTCATTTTCTTCCTCCTCTTCATCATCATCTTCCTTTTCTTTTTCTACCTCTTCTACATCTTTTCCCTTTCCCTCCTCCTCCTTCTGCTTCCTCTTCCTCCTTCTCTTCCTACTTCTTTTTTTTTTAATCTTCTTCTGCTTCTTCCTATTCTTCTTCCTCCTCCTTTTCCTCCGCCTCCTCGTTCTTCTCCATATTTTTTTTCCTTGTATTCCTTTTCCTCATAATCATATAATCTTCTTCTGTCTTCAACTTCCTCTTCCTCCCCTTCTGCTTCCTTTTCCTCTTCATCATCTTTTTCTTTCCTTTTTCTTTCCTTTTTCCCCTTCTCTTCCTCCTCTTTCTCCACTTCTTCCTTCTACTCCTCCTTCTTCTTAATTTCCCTTGTCTTCCTCATAATCTTCTTCCTTCTCCTTTTCTACCTCTTTGTCCTCTTTTCCCTTTTCCTCCTCCTCCTTCTGCTTCCTATTGCTCTTTATTGTCCTCCCCTTCTTCTTCTTCTTCTTCCTCGTCCTCCTTCTTTTCCTACTTTTATCTTCTTCTGCTTCTTCCTATTCTTCTTCCTCCTCCTTTTCTTCCCCCTCCTTGTTCTTCTTCGTCTTTCTTTTCCTTGTCTTCCTTTTCCTCATAATCATATAATCTTCTCTCTTTTCTTCTTCTGTCTTCAACCTCTTCAACTTCCTCTTCCTCCCCTTCTGCTTCCTTTTCCTCTTCATCATTTTTTTTCCTCTGCTTCTTTTTTCCTTCTCCTCCTCCTCCTCCTCCTTCTTCCTTTTCCTTGTCTTCCTCATAATCTTCTTCCTTTTATTCTTCTGCCTCTTCAACCTCTTCAACTTCCTCTTCCTCTCCCTTCTCCTTCCCTTTCCTCCTCTTCATCCTCTTATTCTTCAACTCCTTCCTCATCTTCTTCTTTCTCCCTTTTCTTCTTCCTTTTCCTCCTCCTTCAGCATCTTCTTCTTTCTTGTCCCCTTATCATCATCATCACCATCATCATCATCTTCTTCTTCTTCCTCATCTTCCTCTTCTTCTACTTCTTTTGCTTTCTCTTCATCCACTTCATCGTCTGAGTGCCTCTGCTTCTTCTTCCTCCTCTTCTTCCTCCTACTCTGTCTTCTTCTTCCTATTCTTCATCTTTTTCTTCTTCCTTCTCCTCTTTTACGTGCTCCTTCTTTTTCTTCCTCCATGAACTATTCTATTACAATATTCTCTCTTTTTTTTTTTCTTTCACCAGAGGTTGTCAGTGTAGGTGTGATTATTTGTATCTGCTTTGCTTTAGAGGGGGGGGGGGGGGGGAAGCTTTTTTCACCTTCATACCCGCTCCTCAGCCCTTGCTCATTAATATGTAGCAACTTTGTCTGAATTTTCACACATGCAAATGGATTTATCTGCATCACATTATTAAAACACGGTTCCTTTCAACGCTTTAACCTTGCGTCCTGTCAGAATCATCTCAAAATAAGCTGCATGTTCAGGAAACATGGGCGGGACAACACGTAGACTCTTCAGTAGGAGCGAAGCGAACGTTTTTTTGGGGGTTTAAAATTTTTTTTAAAAGCAGAGGATTAGCCGTTCGAGCTGATGGCTTCACTTCAGCAACCTGGTTCAGGTTCAGGAGAGGCTGAAATCTCATTTTTTCCCCCCAAAATACACCCTTTTAATTCACTGGGACGACTGAATTACGAAGAAAAAAATAAGACAACAGTTCGTAGCGTGTTTGATTAGAAGGAAGTTTTGAAAATAGCATTGTGAGTGCCACCTGCTACTTATGCCTGTGGTTATGTAAGCAAGCGAGCTGAACGTAGGCATTTCAGGCTCAGCCGCCGACAAAGACTCCATTGTTTAGCTCCTGATTGAACCTGATATTTAAATTCCTATATTGTTTGCTGTTGTAATTCAGACCACGTTTCTAAGAACGAGAACGGCTTTGACATTTTTTTTGCTCGTGTTGTGTTGTGAAGCCGGACTGGTTTCATTCTCCAAGATCTTTCCTGCTTCTACATTTTGTAGAAATGGCTGCATGGGTTTCTGTTCACCGTAATCCCATATTTCTTTCATTTCCTCAATCTTGCCTGTTCCTGGTATTCTCTGCACTTCCCTACAGTGGAAATCCACAGTCTGACCCCAGTGTGCGGCTTCTTAAAAGTCTTCGAGGGTTAACATGGTTAGTTCAGTGTGATGCAATCCTTTCCACTGTCTAATGAGTAGCTTTTTTCAAAGTATTGCTAGTCATTTCCTGTCTGCAGAATTTCATCAAGACATGTCGGTGAGAGAAGCTGTCCACTTCCTGTTTTGTTTTGTTTTTTTCTTTTGTGTCTGGTTCACATGTATACTCGGACATACAGTATGTGCATGGTGTCATGTCTTAAAGGAAGAAAGATGTGAGAGCTGTGTTAATTAATAGTACATGCTTAAAGGAGCATTAGGCAAAATTTGGCAAGATTAACAGTTAAGGAGGTGGAGTTGAATAAGGTTTGATTTCTTTTTTATTTTTTTTCTTTTCTTGAGCATGGCCCCCATTCCTGCACATGTACATGAACCTACGGTGGTACAACAAGAGTTAGCGTAGTAGGGGGTAACAATACTCTGGTCACGATTCGATTCCCAACACTGGATTCACGATTTGATTCAATTCATGATACTGGCCTCACGATTCAATTCCGTTCACAATACTTGCTTCACCTTTCGATTGAGTTCAGTTCACGATACTGGCTTCACGACTCACTTCACAATTCGATTCAATTCAGTTCATGATATTGGCTTCACAATTCAGTTCACGATACTGGCTTCATGATTCAGTTCACAATTCAATTCAGTTCAGTTCATGATACTGGCTTCACGATTCAGTTCACGATACTGGCTTCACGATTCAGTTCACAATTAGATTCAATTCAGTTCATGATACTGGCTTCACGATTCAGTTCACGATACTGGCTTCACGATTCAGTTCACAGTTTGATTCAATTCAGTTCATGATACTGGCTTCACGATTCAGTTCACAATTCAATTCAATTCAGTTCATGATACTGGCTTCACGATTCAGTTCA
>JANDJT010000217.1:26017139-26032287 GCA_024331685.1 Stegophilus panzeri | reverse complement strand
CATGTCATACTTTCTTTTTTAATCCATTTATTAATGTTGTGGAACATGCTTCTGTGTTAACCCTCCTTATTTCTCGGCCTCCAGCTCCCAGCGGACTTCAGCAGGCTACACCTGGCTGACGGGATCCACCCGCAGGTGACCCACGTCTCCTCCAGCCTCTCAGGATGTAGCATCACCAGTGACTCTGGGAGCAGCAGCCTGTCCGACATCTACCAGGTAACACGCATGCTCCAGCTTGTAGACATCTTAAATACTTCAACCCTTTTGCGATCTGAAGAACCCTTACACGCTCCGTAACGCTGTCTTTACTATCGCCGCTTGTATTTTTGCTGAATAATCCTTGCTTATACGATTGTGAGTACTTACTTCTCTCAGTCAATATTTATCATTTACACATTTTTCTTCCTGGAGTGACCCCTAAGAGCTGTGACGTGCTATCGAGTCGATCGTTTTGTTTAAAGAGAGCTGACCCGTGTGTAACTATTCATGTGTGTGTTCTCCAGTTCGGATTAATTGTGTTTGGCTTTGTGTTTGCTCCGCTGCTTAATTGATTCACTGAGTACATTTGTGATGTCCTCATGCATTAGAATGGTGTGTGCACATGTGTGTGTGTGAATTCTGTGGTCTTGGCCGGATGGTCATCTGTTTAAGTCTTGTTAGTGGCTGTGTGATGTTGTAGTGAAAGGAGCCTCTTTCTTACACCTCCATCCTTTACTCCTTCTCTCACCCCATACTGTACTCCTGACACTCTCCACACCCCCCTACCCTCACCCCCAACTGTACTCCTGACACTCTCCACACTCCCCTACCTCACCCCGTACTGTACTCCTGACACTCCCTACTGCACTACTCATTCTCCACACCCCCTACCCTCACCCCCAACTGTACTCCTGACATTCTCCACACCCCCCTACCTCACCCCGTACTGTACTCCTGACACTCCCTACTGCACTACTCACTCTCCACACCCCTACCCTCACCCCGTACTGTACTCCTGACACTCCCTACTGCATTCACCACTCTCCACACCCCCCTACCCTCACCCCGTACTGTACTCCTGACACTCCCTACTGCACTCACCACTCTCCACACCCACCTACCCTCACCCACTACTGTACTCCTCACACTCCCTACTTCACTCCTGACTCCTACACCTCCTACCCTCACTCCCTACTGTACTCATCACTGGCTGCACCTCTTGCTTCACTCTCTACTGCACTCCTAACTCCTAACACCTCCTTCCCTCCCTACCTAATGGACTCCTGACACGCCACACCCCTTTTTCTGCAATCCCTACAGCATTTCCTTCCACAATCCCTACTTCTCCATTTCCTTATTGTTCCCCGTCTTCCTGCACACGTGAACCTCTATAGACTATAAGGCAATGCAGAAGGAAGTCTGACACCCGGATTAGGATCTCTAACACTCTATATGTTTTCTATAATAGTCCTCTTTAGCTGATTCAGTTGTAACACATTTCCAGACAGCTGTCTTCTCTCCCTAACGGTATCCCACAGTGCTTTGGGGCTCGGCTTAAAGAATTGGCCCTGATTCTCAGCGAAGTTAGCATCATGGCTGCCTTTTTTTTTTTTTTTTTTTTTGCATTTAAATAAATCATTACTCAAGTTCTTCAAAGAGGCTTGAAAGCATTGATCCAAGAATAGCCGTCTGAATTATTAACACTCACTTCACGCTCATCTGAGCCGTCCGAACAGCAATGCGGATTGCACTCAGCGGCTGAAAAATAGTCCGGCCCGTTTACAGCGACCGCCAGCATGTTCCTTGATTAGCCCTTAATGGTTTCCCAGGCAAAACATCTCTCCAGCTGCTCAACGTACATCACTCATGATGGTCGATTTACACCTTGGCTGAAATCAGCAGGGAGCATAAATTGAATAAACTCAGTGTCCTGATGTGGTCTGTTTGTGTAGCTAAACAGTATGTACTGGAATTGTTGCTATTCATGGTCCAAGGCATTACATAACATGTAAGTGTTTCTGAATATAGGATGTGTTATGATGCCATTGTTATGAATAGATCTCTGCTTTTCTCTTATTTAAATATAATAATAATTTTATTACTAAATATTCTCCCTTTTGAGCTCTTCGTTCCTCCTTGGCAGGGGTAGTCCGAAGCCGAAGGTAGCTTTTTTAAGACGGTGTTAGGGCCTAAATTTTGTCATCTCAAGACATTACAGATTATATTAATATGCAAATTAGGATCCTATATATATATATATATATATATATATTTTAAAACACTAAATGAATCGGTCAATAAATTGGAAAAAAAAATCATCACCGCAGATAGGTACAAAATAATATTTATGAAAGAATGAAACATGCAAAAATTAAATTTTAAAAATAGATACATTTATAAAGATAAATAATTTAGTCTATATAAAAACAAAAAACAAAATCAATGCAAACGATAAAATAAAACAAAAACAAATCAAATACAAAATGAATTTAAATCTCAAGGATTGTTCGGACATGAAGATTACAGACAGATCTTTGAGATTTATCGTATTTGAAATCCAACCTTAGCTCGACCTCTAGCATGTACCACAAGGTCAAATGTTACAAAAAAAAAAACAATCTTTGAAATCATTTGGAGGATCATTTCAAAATAACCTACCAAATCCTGAAGTTTAATATGGCTTTGTTAAGCAACAAATGAACATGCACCACTGTAATACTCTTCCTCTCACCCCACCCTCTTTGACTCCGCCCCATAGAGGAAAACCCCACCCACTCAGATCCAGCTAGATTCCGAGTGGTTCTTCGTGCCATAGTGCGTGAATATTTGATGAGTCATTTGGACGTCAGTTGATTAGAAGTGACATGGTGCGACAGGACTTAAAATATTCAGCTCGCTCAGCATCAGGCATTGTGAGGATGAGGATGAGGAGGATGCTGGGAATGGATTTTTGCAGACACTTCACCCAGAGTGCATCGTGGGTGTTCTCCATTAGGCGAAAAGCACCTCTGAGGCAGGTGAGAGTCGTTCCTCGTGGGCTGTCTCACGCTGTAATGGCTAATGCATGGTGCGCAGCTCTTTTGTTATTATAGTCTGTGAAGTGAGCGAGGTAGGCGGCGGCCTGCGCTTTACCTGCATGCAGAATTAGCCTCTGATGACCATGAGGTCTTTTGAAGCAGGTGACGTCTATTTTCTTGCTCTTCTTCTCCTTGGTGCGTGTTTTGATGTCTCGGGGCGTTTCTCGCCCTCGGAGGTGTCAGACGTGACCTGGTTGACCGTCTGTGTGAAGTTATTGATATGGAACTGATGAATAGGTTTGATGTGAGCTCTGAAGAGAGTCTATTTTTTGCTTTGCTCATTCTCTGTACTTTTAGTCAGTGTACAGTGACGGTGGGTTTTTTACTTTTCGGCTTTTTGAGTGAGCTCACTTTAATAGGTAGGATTTTTTAAAACTTATTGATTTCTTCATTGGTTTACTTACATACTTGCGTACTTATATTTGTTCATTGCAAATTGTTTTTGATGCTTCTCCTGAATCTTAGATTTTGGGCTTTTTAGGCTCTTCTTCATTTGCTGCTGCTGTTTAATTTAAATTTATTTGTTTGATTGCTTGCTTGTTTACTTACTTTCTTTGATCTTATTTTATATTGGTTCATTGCTGTTGTATTTGATGCTGCTCCTGGATCATAGCTCTTTGGCTTCTAGATTATTCTTAAAAATCCTTTCCATCCATCTTATTTTTACTTCATTACAGTGGTTTTTGATGGTACGCCTGGATCTTAGATTATAGGCCTCTAGGGTATTCTTCCATCCTTCAATCTTTCCATCCATCCATTCATCCACCCACCTGTCTGTCCGTCCAGCCGTCCATTTTCTTATCTTATGTTTGCTTTATTGCCATGGTTTTTGATGCTACTCCTGGATCTTAGTTTTTAGGCTTCTATGTGTTATTCTTTCATCCACCCATCCATCTACCCATCCATCCATCCACCCATCCGTCCATCCGTCCACCCATCCGTCCACCCATCCATCTACCCGTCCACCCATCCATCTACCCGTCCGTCCATCCGTCCGTCCATCCACCCATCCGTCCACCCGTCCATCTACCCGTCCACCCATCCATCTACCCGTCCGTCCATCCGTCCGTCCATCCGTCCGTCCATCCACCCATCCATCTACCCGTCCATCTACCCGTCCACCCAACCACCCATCCATCTATCCGTCCACCCATCCATCTACCCGTCCACCCATCCGTCCATCCGACCACCCATCCATCTATCCGTCCACCCATCCATCTACCCGTCCGTCCACCCGTCCATCCATCCATCCGTCCACCCACCCATCCACCCATCCATCCATCCATCCATCCATACTCCTGGATCTTAGATTTTAGGCTTCTGGATTATTTTTTTTGAAATATTACATTTTCGTCTGTCCATTTTTTAATCTTATATTTGCTTTATTACCATGGTTTTTGATACTTCCCCTGGATCTTAGTTTTTAGGCTTCTATTTTATTCTTCCATCCATCCATCCACCCGTCCATTTTCTTACCTTATATTTACTTTATTGCAACGGTTTTCAATGCTTCTCTTGGACAACTGAACAGAGACCAGTGTACACGCTCCTGCACTTATACGCCCATTTTTTATCATTTCACAATTTAATGGTGTGACATTTTGTCAGTTATCAGATTATTCGTGTTGTGTTGGGTTATACTGGATTAAAGTGGGTATGAAAGACTTCACCAAATCTGTTATTGAGACCCCTAAATATGAGTGTATTCAACACATATAAACTTTTTTTCACACAAACACTTCTTTTAATTTTGTTTTTTACATACTGTAATGATCGATGGGAAGAAATCAGAATTTTTTGTGTTCTTAGAAAACCTGATTGTTGACTGTAATTCCCATGATCAGATTACTGAAGTGCATGTAAACACACTGGATTGATCATATCTTGCAAAATCAGATTTCTTGCACTTTTCAGATTATTTAATAGATATACTCAGTGACACCGTGCGTCGTTGTTGTTTGACCCTTAGGCCACGGAGAGCGAGCCAGGCGACATGGACCTGAGTGGCCTGCCCGAGACCGCCGTCGACTCCGAAGAGGACGACGATGAGGAAGACATCGAGCGCGCCTCCGATCCTCTCATGAGCCGAGATATCGTCCGTGACTGCCTTGAGAAAGACCCCATGGACCGCACGGACGATGACATCGGTGAGACACGCCCACACCTGAATAAGATGCATACGCTATAATCAATCACAAGAGACGGATGATTTTTGACGATTGTCGAGTTGGTGATATTATTAAGGAAGTGTGGAGTTTATGTGCATGTAAAATGAACTGAAAGAGAGAACTGTAAGAGATAAACTTAAGCAAAGTGATTTTTTTTCTTTTTCTTTTTCTTTTTTTTTTTTTTCTTGCTTGCTCGAGGAAGTTCATGTCGTGGTGGACTGAGGACAGTGGAGGGTGGTGGTTGGGGGGTGGGGTAATATTTTTTCTAGGTCAGCTGCGTGACAGGGCTTCCCCGAGCGCATTAAAGTTTGATTTGCAGACCGTCGCTTCACACTGACACTTTAACACAAACCAGCCAGCACCCAGACATGCCAAGGGCAGCAAGGGGGCACCACACACGCACACGCACACACACACTCACCCCCCCATCCCCCCTCCCACTTCCCAGCTTTGTCACACAGCAAAGTTGAATTATTAAATGCAATAAGTGACATGAAGAAAGTGACTCTCTTATTTCTCATGAGCACAGTAAACACTGATACACAAACCAATACCAATTCTGAATTATTTATTTTTTCTTCATGGGTTTTGTGAGACGTGAACTCAGGATGAAAACTGACCTTCAAAGTGCATTAGTATTCACCACCTTCAGAGCCTCCAGAACACACTCTCTCTCTCTTCTCTCTAACTTCTCTCTCTCTTCTCTCTTCTCTCGCTCTCGCTCTCTTCTCTCTCTCTCATCTCTCTCTCTCTTCTCTCGTCTCTTTCTTCTCTCTCATCTCTCTCTCTCTTCTCTCGTTTCTTTCTTCTCTCTTCTCGCTCTCTTCTCTATCTCTCTCGTGCTTTCTCATCTCTCTCTCTCTCACTTCTCTGCCTGTCTGTTTCTCACTGTATCTCTCTCTCTCTCTCTCTACCCTCTCGCTTCTATCGCTCTCTTTCTCTCTCTCTCCTCTCTTGCTTCTGTCTCTCTCTCTCTCATCTATTTCTCTCACTCTCTCTCTCTCTCCTATCTCTTCCCCTCTCTCTCTCTTCTATCTCTCTCACCTCTATCGCTCTCTCTTTTCTTCCTCTGCCTGTCTGTTTCTCACTGTACTCCCTCTCGTATTCTGACTGTATTGCTTTTTCTCCGTGCGTATCCCATTTTTTTCCTCGGTCTCCCCCACCATCTCTCTGTATCTTTCTGTTTTTTCCTGTTTCCTCTCTCTCTTTCTCTGTCTGTTTCTCTCTCTTTTCCTCTGTCTCTTTCTCTTTCTGTGTCTCTCTTTGTTTCTGTGTCTTTTTATATGTCTCTCTGCTCTCTCTATTCTTTCCCCTCTCTCTCTATCTCTGCTGCTGTCTCCTTCTCTTTTCCTCTCTCTCTCTCTCTGTAACATGTCTTCTCTCTGTCTCACCGGGGTCCACAGAGCAACTGCTGGAGTTCATGCACCAGCTGCCGGCCTTTGCTAACATGACCATGTCGGTGAGGAGGGAGCTGTGTGCGGTCATGGTGTTCGCTGTCGTCGAGCGAGCCGGAACCATCGTCCTTAACGACGGCGAGGAGGTCAGTCTAGTTAACGATTTTATTTATTCATTATTTTTTTTTTTAATTTAATCTCCCTTTTTAAAAATTGTATATATCTGACAGTGTAATCTCACTACTATGTAGTGTAATCACACTTTATACAGCTGGTCTGGGTTTCTTGAAGTGTAGACAGTGCCTTCAATATAATAAAATGCGCTGTATCTGAACGTTGCATCTGGTACGCTGCTGCCACTGCCGAGGACAAGGACAGACCGCAGCGTGTCATTCGCTCTGCTGAGAAGGTGATTGGCTGCAATCTGCCACCCCTTCATGACCCTGAAGCGGGCAGATGAGATTGTGCCTGACCCCTCTCACCCTGGATACAAACTTTTCCAGGCACTCCCTCCGGCAGGAGGCTGCGTTCCATCAAAACCAAAACCTCACGCCATGAAAAGCGTTTCTTTCTCCTTAACAATGCTCAGGACGCCCCATGGTTCAATCAGTGTTTCTCAACCGGGGGTCCGCAGACCCCTAGTGGTCCATGGCGTAATTGCAGTGGGTCCGTGGGAAAGTTTTAAAAATGTTTAAGTGAAAAAACTAAAATAAAAAAAAATATATATTGTATTTTGCTGTTATTGTTAAGCACCAGTACACCAAGACGAATTCCTTATACATGTGAACCCGCCGTACTTTCTGATTCACGGTTCTGACTGTGTGCGTAGCTGGACTCGTGGTCGGTGATCCTGAACGGTTCGGTCGAAGTGACGTACCCCGAGGGCCGCACCGAGATCCTCTGCATGGGCAACAGCTTCGGCGTCTCTCCCAGCAGGGAGAAAGAGTTCATGAAGGGCGTGATGAAGACCAAGGTGGACGACTGTCAGGTGAGACCACGGACATGACTGTTTTTTTCTGTTTTTCGTGCTTATTCTTGCACTCTCTATCAAGCCACATTGCGTTCGCTAAACACACTATATAAATAAAACATGTTTTTTTAATTTTTTTTTTTTTTTATCAGCGTCGCAAGGTTTCTCGGCAGTCTGAGAGAGGCTTCATTGTCTTCTTTCCCAATTCCGTTTAGTCCTTATAATAGCTTGTTTTATGGTGCATTAAAATAATGACTGTGTGTGTATATAATGAGAGCGGATTAGACAAAATTTGGCAATAATATAAACTTTGGCAGCGTTTCAGTCCACCAGACTCATCATCGCACTTATGTGTCATCAGCAGCCCGGTGCAGCAATTTCGATTTTTTATTTTTTTTCCTCCAGTCTGAGAATAAAACATGTTGACAGTCTGCACCATACAGTTGAGTGCAAAAGTTAGCACACCCTTAATTTAAAAGTGATTAAACCAACCAGTTACACTCTTTAGTTTCCCCAGTCGACCCCCCCCCAAACACACACACACACACACACACACCACACTCTCTTTATTTCTCCCTGGGTGCTCGGATATCATATTTATCTCCTTCTCCAGCTGTGTAAAACATTAATACTTTCTCTTTAGGTCACATTTTCACCTAGACTCTTACCAGCTCACAGCAAGCTGCTCGTTTAAGGCCGTTTCGACTTCACGCTTTAAATCAGACCTAAAGTAAACATGTTGTGGAAAGTCGTTAAATAATGCATCGCAAACAAGTCAAATAAATTAACCGGAGGACTCAAGGTGATTGAGATGCAGACTCTAATCATGCCAAGGAAGATATCTGCCAATCTAGCCTCAAAGCTGAAGTATTTAACAGAACTCGACCGTTACCGATGGCCGAGTCGGGCGGTACCTACCTGCCGATAACCGATTAATCAGTCGATAGTTATTAAAAATGATACTGAATGAAAACACGACACTCCAAGTAAAATATTGCTGAACTTTATTAGAAAAATAAACAGTACTGACTGAACCATGTGACCCAAGGAAAAACAGTTTCATCTAATTTTTTTGTTTTGTTTGATTTCTATTCCTATGTTTTTTTGTTTTTTTTTTATTTTACATCATGTCCACTGTAGTGGATCACAGGACCATTTTAGTTTGAAAAAAAAAAAAAAAAATGTGAACAGCTTATGGCTGTAGAGTGATATCAAGTATATTAAGATGGTTCTGGTGTCCACTATAATTGACATTCATAAAAAGGCTAATATTTTGAAACACAAACAATTTAACTGCTTTCAGAACTAAATGTATTATTCCTGACACTTTTAATAAACAAGAATATATGTGATTAATCTTTGGAAAAAAAACAACAAAAAAAAAAACAATAAAAAATACAATATTTTAGTTATCTTTTTTTCTTTCCATAAAATGTGCTTGTTCCTATGCCGACCATTTTGGATGCAGTGTAAGAAGTTGTTCCTAGCATCCCAGCCTATAACATATAACATAACATATCACTAGAAAGCTCGGGATGTTGTCTGTATAGTACAGCAGGAATTACTAGAGGAGCTCAAAAAAGTGAAAGGACATGCTTGAAAACAAAAAGTCCACTACAGAGGACGTATGTCAAATGGGTCTCAGGAGGATATGTACTATAATTTTTTTTTTTTTTTTTTAAATGAAATAATTATACTGTTAATTACATCCAAACTGAACCAAAAAGTAAGACTCCAAATAACAAATAAAAACATCCAAAATGAATAAAAAAAAAAAACACTTTCGAATAACACAACGAGGCCGCTCTCGACCGTATAACGACGGCGGACGGGTGGAGATTTTTTTTTTTTCTGGTAATCCGATGCAGTAATCTGATTATTCGGCGAAACCGGTCGAGCTCTAGTATTTAGGCCATGTTGTATCGGGATACAAACAGGAAAAACACTATTAAACAAACATTATATTTTGTATTGCTGATAAAGTTTAAATCATGGTATATTTTCCTTTCTTTTTTTCTTTTTTTTTTTTTTTCAATGTAGAAAACACGCACATTTTTGATTTTCAGCGTATTGGTTGGCTGTAGTCAGCATTCCACAGCATTTTTAACATCAGCACACATCAGTGATAAAGTGCCAATACCAAGTCTCTCGAACTCGTGCTATAGAAACACCACAATCATAAATGTGATGCTATTTTTTATTTTTATTTTTATTTTATTGCTTGCAGGAAGCGATTTTTACGGGCGAACATGGTTCGGTTGTAAGGTTTATGAGCCTGGTTAGGCGGTCTTGGATGGCTGTGGCATCACGGAGGTTAAAAGTTGCAATCTTTTAATGCTAGTTGTGAAGAAACGATTGCTCTATATTGTAGATAACATTTTTAAAGGTTTAAAGTTAACGGGTGTATTTTTTTTTTTTTTTTTTTTGTCCATAACATTGCATCAGCCGTAAAAATGTTTCGGTTATTGGACTTTTTAGCATCTTAAAATTAAGAGACTTGGGCGGATGTGGCTCAGGTGGTAGAGCGGGTCGTCCACTAATCGTAGGGTTGGCGGTTCGATTCCCGGCCCACGTGACTCCACGTACCGAAGTGTCCTTGGGCAAGACACTGAACCTCAAGTTGCTCCTGATGGCAAGTTAGCGCCTTGCATGGCAGCTCTGCTACCACTGGTGTGTGTGTGTGTGTGTGTGTGTGTATGTGTGTGTGAATGAGACACAGTGTAAAGTGCTTTGTAAAACCGCTAAGGTTAAAAAAAAGCGCTATATAACCGTGGACCTTTTACCATTTCTCATTAACTGCTATATTCTCTCTCTCTTTTTTTTCCCACTCAGTTTGTGTGTATAGCGCAGCAAGACTACTGCTGCATCCTGAACCAGGTGGAGAAGAACATGCAGAAGGTGGAGGAGGAAGGGGAAATCGTCATGGTTAAAGAACATCGCGAGCTCGATCGCACCGGCACCAGAAAAGGACACATTGTCATCAAGGTGAGAATTTGTCGTTGTTTCACTTAAAAAATTATTTTAAAAATCCTGTCGGTTATTCTTAAACCGTGTTTGGACAAGATCACGTTGACCGCATGATGTCTGGACGCTGGGGGACATTTTCCATGCCTCCTCTGAGATAAACCTTACTAATTAAATTAACGCAGGACGAGCTAGTTTACACAACGTCGTTTTTCTTATTAAAAAACGATCGACACATTTATGATTATTTATTTATCATATGTATTTAGATGATATTATTATTATTATTATTATTATTATTATTATTATTATTATTACTATATTTATTATATTTATTCGTTTATTCTTTAAAGACTAATAGTGTCATGATATAAGTAGCAATACCGTATACTTCGCTTTCACCACATGTGCTGTACCGTGCTGCTTGAAAGTTTGTGAACCCTTTAGAATTGTCTAAATTTCTGCATCAATATGACCTAAAACATCATCAGATTTTCACACGAGTCCTAAAAGGAGATAAAGAGAACCCAATTAAACAAACGAGACAAAAATATCATACTTGGTCATTTATTTATTGAGGAAAGTGATCCAATATTACATATCTGTGAGTGGCAAAAGTACGTGAACCTCTCGGATTAGGTGAAATTAGAGTCAGGTGTTTTCAATCAATTTGATGACGATCAGGTGTGAGGGAGTGAGCGCCCTGTTTTATTTAAAGAACAGGGATCTGTCAAAGTCTGATCTTCACGACACACGATTGTGGAAGTGCATCATGGTACGAACAAAGGAGATTTCCGAGGACCTCTGAAAAAGAGTTGTTGAAACTCATCCGGCTGGAAAAGGTTACAGAACCATCTCTAAACAGTTTGGACTCCACCGATCCACAGCTGCACAAGCAGCATTGTTCACATACTTGCTTGCGCATCTTACGGAGGATGAAATGCGACGCTGACTTGATGGCACGTCAGAGCCTAAACGTCTCGATCCACCTGGTTTCCACGTCGAACGGTCATGTAAAGTTCGTCTGTTTCATACGCAGTGATGTTAAACACGCTAACGAGCGCCGTTTCTCTTTAAAACGTTCTTCAAACCCTAACTCTAATAGGAAAACGATCTAGATACTCAACAACGATCTAGAATAGTAGATTAGTGTGCGATTTGTGACATTAGTTTGTGTTGACACAGGGCCACTATGCTGGATGTGCAAAAGTGGCATGCCAAATGACGGCAGGATCTACATGGCGGCCATCTTGCGTACATATAGTGAACAGCAAATACAAATGACCCTTTCTGTTCACCTGTAACTGAGGTAATAGCCCCTTTAATCATCATGTAGCATCCCACTTTTCTGCTTTCTCAGTTTGGGAAGTGTTTCAAATGGATTTGTGGGATAGACGATGAAATAGTAGAACGTTTTTGGCAACACGAGGCAGCGTCTGCCTGCGAAATCACACAGCTGTCTGTTCAGATTGGACTAAAATGATCCAAGTATTTTTTTTTTTTTTTTTAAAAACTATGTAATTTGGTCTATAATTTCCTCAGGGGAAACAGAGTAAACAAAAATATGATGGAATTATCTCAGAAGCCCATGTAAATTTAACCCTGTCTGATTAGAGCATTAGACATGCTGTAAACTTTGCTTGAAATGACATTGGGAGTGTTATTCATTCGCCTTAACGAGGAGGATTTGTTCTGTTAAGCTGAGGGACTCGGGGCTTAATCGGCCGATCGACTTGACGTCGCGGATGTATATCGAGCACACGCCCTAATCGATTCCAGAGCATCGGAATCTGCTGAACGGAGCACAAAGTGTCTGCAGAGTTTTACGTCGCTGTGCAAACCAAACGAGCGAAGACACTTTGCTTATTGCAGGAACAAGGAAAGGACGTTGAAACTTGCATGTATTCACGAACAAATGCCAGATCTAATAGTTCTTCCATACCGCAGGGCACGACAGAGCGTCTGACCATGCACCTGGTGGAGGAGCACTCAGTGGTGGACCCCACCTATATTGAGGACTTCCTGCTCACCTATCGCACCTTCCTGTCCAGCCCCATGGTGGTGGGCAGGAAACTGCTGGAGTGGTTCCATGACTCCAGCCTCAGGGACAAGGTAGTGTAAATATCAACACATCACAGGTCACATGCACAAACACACATCATGTGTGTACAGGCTTCTCAAATTTTACATGTGAAACTTTCCATAATACTAGTGTGCGTTTATTGAGATATTGGCTGTATACCAAATTATTTTATAATGTACGTACGTAGTTATAGCGTACACACTTTTAAAATGCATTTTATTTTATAATCGACGGAAGACATTTTGCACATATATACTGTCGTCAAAATTATTGGCACCCTTATACATACTGTATATATATGTATGTGTAGGGTTTTTTTTTTGTTTGTTTTTTGTTATGCACTTCCATCACTACTGCTTTAATGGAAGAACACAATGAAAAAAATTGTATTTGTACTTATAAGGGTTTTTTTTGGACAGAATGAATAAAATTTTTTTAATAATAATGATGATGATGATGATGATATTAATAGTGGGCTTTTGAATTAAACGTTATATTCTAACGTTTGCACAAATGCTTGTGTACCCAGGTTACACGGGTAGTCTTGCTGTGGGTGAACAATCACTTTAATGACTTTGAAGGTGACCCTGAAATGACGCACTTTCTCGAAGAGTTTGAGAACAATCTGGAGAGGGAGGTCAGTGGTTTTATTTTTTTATTTATTTAATTTTTTTTTTTAAACAAATGTTTTTGTTTTTTGTTTAGTTTTTTGAACAATGCTGGCCCTAACCCACTATAATCTCTCTGCTCTTGTGTGTTGAAACAGAAAATGTTTGGGCACTTAAGACTGTTAAACATAGCTTGTGCTGCCAAAGCCAAGCTGCGGGTGGTGACTCTGACTAAGCCGTCACGCGAGGCTCCTCTGGCCTTCAGCCTGCTCGGTGGCTCAGAGAAAGGCTTCCGCATCTTCATCGAGAATGTGGAGCCGGGCAGCAAAGCTGCAGAGGCAGGCCTCAAACGTGGAGATCAGGTACTTCTCGTAATATCTTGTATCGGCATGGTCAGATGTCGCTATAGAGGACTGAGTTGAAGCCGGTTCAATACAAGACAAGTACAGATCTGATGAAGTATCACTCAGAATGAATCCCTTTTTCCCCCCAATAAAAACATGAGCCAATCAGCAGTGGTGGATTAGAATAGGTTCAAGCCCAAGGCCCCGGTCTGTCACTGTACTGTAATGTATATGTGACAAATAAAGGCTTTCTTCTTCTTATCTTAATTTGCACAGCTCTTCTGAATTCTCGATATTAACTGACTATAATAGTACACTTTGGCCTTCCTATGCTTCTCTGCTCCTGAGGAGACCTAGCAGACCTTGTGTACAGTACACGCATTACAACTTCTACTATGCATTATGTATTATACATATATTATACATGTACTGTCTCTAATATGAGCCATGAAGGAAGTGCTTCAGTCCTCATACATATGCAGTTTGACAGCACAAGTCCACATTCACACAGTCTCGGTCACTCCTCAGTGTCCTAGGTCTAATTTAATTAATTAATTGTTTTTTTTTTTTTAATCTGCTGACTTTTTGGCAAACATGACAGTCCATAAATACGTCGTTTTCTCTGTGTTGTGTCTTAGATCCTGGAGGTAAATGGGCAGAACTTTGAGAATGTACAGCTGTCCAAAGCAAATGAGATCCTGCGCAACAATACACATCTGTCTATTACTGTGAAAACAAATCTCTTGGGTAAGTTACACACCAAGAACAAGGTAATCTTTTGTGAAAGGAATGTCAAGATTGGAAAAAAGGTCAAAGGTTAAAACGGTTAAGACCACTGTCAGACTTTATTGCTGATGGATCTACGACTGAGAACCAATCGAAGACGTGCTACTTCTAATTCAAGATCCTGACATCGCCATACAACAGTGTTGGTGGTCATTTGGATCATCTTTTGCTGGGATGTGACCAGGCCAAACTCAAGATTCAAGATTGATATATAATCCATAATCAGCTAACTTCCTTGCTTCATTAGGTTGTAATTGGTGTAAAAACTGATCCAGGATCAGCACTTTGAGTAAGTGTAAGGGGCAAATATAATTAAGACACCATCTTCTCTCAGTGTTTAAGGAGCTTCTGGCTCGACCTGAGCACGACCAAGAACCTGACCACGAAGAAGAGCTGGACAGGAAGAACGGGGCGCCCCACATTCCCAAGATCGGGGATATTAAGAAGGCGAGCCGTTACTCTATTCCAGACCTGGCTGTGGATGTGGAGCAGGTGATGGGTCTGGAGAAAGCAAGCAAGAAAGCCAAGGCCAACACAGTGGGTGGGAGGAACAAGCTCAAGAAGATCTTCGACAAGACTCTCACCAGCATTCTACCGCCAAAGCCGTACAAGTCAGTGTGGATCTATCGATCTATCTGATCTATCTATCTGCCTGATTTATCTATCGGATCTATCTATCTATCTACCTGATCTGTCTATCTCTATCTCTGTATCTATCTACCTGATCTATCTGTCTGATCTATCTATCTATCTGATCTATTTACCTGCCTGATCT
>JANDJT010000217.1:26002226-26017039 GCA_024331685.1 Stegophilus panzeri | reverse complement strand
TCTCTATCTCTGTATCTATCTACCTGATCTATCTGTCTGATCTATCTATCTATCTGATCTATTTACCTGCCTGATCTGTCTATCTCTATCTCTGTATCTATCTACCTGAACTATCTGTCTGATCTATCTATCTATCTGATCTATTTACCTGCCTGATCTATCTATCTATCTGATCTATCTATCTATCTATCTATCTATCTACCTGATCTGTCTATCTCTATCTCTGTATCTATCTACCTGATCTATCTGTCTGATCTATCTATCTATCTGATCTATTTACCTGCCTGATCTATCTATCTACCTGATCTGTCTATCTCTATCTCTGTATCTATCTACCTGAACTATCTGTCTGATCTATCTATCTATCTGATCTATTTACCTGCCTGATCTATCTATCTATCTGATCTATCTATCTATCTATCTTTCTATTTATCTGATCTATCTATCTATCTATCTTTCCATCTATACCTGATCTATCTAGCTATCTGATCTCTCTATTTATCTATCTATCTATCTATCTATCTGTCTATCTATCAATCTATTTATCTATCTATATGATCTATCTATATGATCTATCTGATCTATCTATCTATCTATCTTTCTATCTATACCTGATCTATCCATCTATCCATCTATCTCTCCATCTATTTTCCTATACCTGATCTATCTATCTGTCTTTCTATTTATCTGATCTATCTATCGTTCCACCTATACCTGATCTATCTAGCTATCTGATCTCTCTATTTATCTATCTATCTATCTGTCTATCTATCGATCTATTTATCTATCTATATGATCTATCTATCTATCGATCGATCTAATATACAACATGACCTAGCCACATGTCTAACCACTGTGGTGTGTTCTGCAGTGATGTTGGTGTAGGCCAGTCCCAGGATGACAGCATTGTGGGAATGAAGCAGTCGAAACAGATCCCTCCTGCTCTTCCGGTCAGCGGAAACTTGTCGTCCAGTAACCCCGACCTGCTGCAGTCTCACCATCGCATACTCGACTTCAACAACCAGCCAGGTAATAGCTGGAAATTCACTGATCTCTTTGAGATGTTAAACAGTGCAATATCTCTTCAAATGCGAATTTCAGGAGTTCATATTATACAAAAAATGTCCTCTTTTCAGAACCCGTCCCTAACAGTGAGTACATCGTTTCAAGTTTTCGAGTGCCTCTCGATGATCACTTCAGTAATCGTTCTCTCCTCTTTCCATGATTTATTTTTTTTCCTATTTCAGGGTGTTTGATTTGCTTTCCAAGGGCTTGATTTTTTGATTGATGATTCCCAATCGTGTCTTTCTGGCAAATTTGGTGGTGTCGAAATAGAAGTGCTTCTTAATTAAAGGGATGCCAAAGAATGCTTGCGGTATTAATCGTCGCTCGTGGTCACGTCATAGCCGCGTAATGCTCCTTGCTCCCTTTTACAAACGGTTTGCTTTCATAACCTGTAAGTGTTGCTTTAATCTTAACACTGCCCATGCTAGAGCTGTTCCCTTTACGTAAAGCCTGAACCAATGATTCGGTTCTTTGCGCTTCCCATTAATCCGGTTCAATCGACCGTGACTCATATGATTCGCCCTTTATCCTAAATTGATTCTCAGGACTTAAAGCCTTTGCTTGCTCACGGCAGTGTTGGGATAAAATCAACTCTAGATTCCTGAGTGAAATCACAGATTATTTTATTATTATTATTATTATTATTATTATTATTATTTAATTTTTGTGTGGTTGTAATGAAAGGGGAAGGGAATGATGATTGTGGGACGCGGCACGTCTGTCCCTCCATTTAATTTCGATAAAATTTGTTCGCGAAATCGAATTCTTTTGCTGTACAGACATGTCGGACCAGGTGCTGCGCGTCTTCAAAGCTGATCAGCAGAGTCGTTACATCATGATCGGCAAGGACACTACAGCCAAGGAGGTCGTGGCTCAGGCCATCCGGGAGTTTGCTCTGACCGCCGCCCCTGAAGCTTATTCGCTGTGCGAGGTGTCCGTCACACCCGAGGGTGTAATCAAGCAGCGGCGGCTTCCTGAGCAGCTCTCCAAACTGGCGGACAGAATCCAGCTCAGCGGCAGGTATGACCTCGGGTCAAACGCGGTCGCACGCACGATGTAGAACTGCGCAGCATTAAACCTATAACGTGAAACAAATGCGTTTCATTTCGAACAATTTTATACCAATGCGCCGTTGAAATTCTCCATTCTGATTTGTCAGAAGGTGTTGATTTAATTTCCTAACAGCAGTCCTGATGGTCGTGAATCATATCGTTGGTTTATATTATACAGTGTGTATATATAGCGTGTTAATTAATATGTTATCGGTTCTATAGTAATGTCTAATTTACAGGGATTAATGGAATAAAAAAAAAAAAAAAACGTTTTCTCGGTCACATGACAAGCATTGATTTGGCTCATTAACTTCAAGAGAGAAAAAAGAAAGGCTGACGAGAGGCTAGCTGACTCACTTTGTGAGAGATCCACATTAAATGTAGTTGTAAATGGATACAATGTACAATGTGGTGTTCTGTATGTTAGCGTTGGTGGTATAAGAGGAATAATACACTTTGGGAGGAGATGTTCTAGGGAAATGATGAATATACTCAAGGTTTTACTGTAAATCCGTTGTCATTAGGCGTTCCTGTATGTTCTGCTATAACACAACCTCCCTAATGTGCGTCACATTTAGCGTTCCCTTTTAGTAATATGGGTGAGTATCTTTGAAAATAATGTACACGCTGAAATAAGCAGGTGAAGAAAGTTGCATAATGAGCGAAAATGCATAATTACGATAAACGTACGATAGTGTAGGAAGAAATGTGCTGGACTGGCAATCATACAAGTCTACCGTACTGTCTCCCTTCGAAATTTGAAGGTACTACCTGAAGAGCAACATGGAGACGGAGACGTTGTGCTCAGACGAGGACGCCCAGGAGCTTTTGAGGGAGAGCCAGATCAGCCTGCTGCAACTAAGCACGGTGGAAGTGGCCACGCAGCTCTCCATGCGTGCCTTCGAGCTCTTCTGCGCCATCGAGCCCACCGAGTACATCGATGACCTCTTCAAGTTGCGGTCGCGCTCGTCCGGACTTTCCAGCCTCAAGCTCTTTGAGGAGTCCATAAACCGAGAAACCTTCTGGGTGGCCACTGAGGTGCTGAGGGAACCCAACCAGCTGAAGCGCATGAAGATCATCAAGCATTTCATCAAGATCGCCCTGCACTGTCGCGAGTGCAAGAACTTCAACTCCATGTTCGCGATCATCAGGTGAGAAAAGAAGGACGAAAGCTTGCTCACATACCTAAATCACCAGGTGTTGTGGAATTGCTATGTTTACAGTACTGAGGTCAGTTTGGATTGGAGTACTGAGATTTCACTATAATTCCACCATTGATGTTTTTCCAGTGGTCTAAACCTGGCGCCCGTGTCCAGAATGCGAGGAACTTGGGAGAAACTTCCCAGCAAGTACGAGAAGCTCTTCAGTGACCTGCAGGACCTGTTCGACCCGTCCAGAAACATGGCCAAGTACCGAAACGTTCTCAACAGCCAGAACCTGCAGCCGCCAATCATCCCTCTTTTCCCCGTTATCAAAAAAGACCTCACCTTCCTCCATGAAGGTAAGTCAGGAGAGGTTTACGAGCAGATTCTTGCAATTCTCTCACTCTCTCACAAGGTCCTTCCAAGTAAACTAGAATCGATCCCAATATTGCAGTAAAGACGCCCTTTCCATAATAGGACTTCCTGTTTCACGTCGCTTGATGTAACCGGTATCGCATGAGCTTGAAGACCCTTTCACCTCTCTTTAGGCAACGATTCAAAGGTGGACGGCTTGGTGAACTTTGAGAAGCTGCGTATGATCGCTAAAGAGATCAGACACGTGGGTCGGATGGCAGCCGTGAACATGGACCCGGCGCTGATGTTCCGCACCAGGTGAGCGTGTACAGGTGTTCACACCTGCGTCACAGAGATGTCCTCCGGTCCTGTCCTCATTTTAGGCTGCACTTCACTGAAAAGCTTCTAGTGCACTCTGAGCACTGTATGTATGCTGGATGTAGAGCGTCACTCATTCACACACAGGCTTTCCACTAGAGGTTTCTGATTGGCTGCTGTTGTTTCTGTATATATATGTGTGTGTGTGTGTGTGTATCGTATCATGCTGGAATAAACGTGTCTCTGTGGGCCTCTGGTGCTGCTCACCTTGGTACTCTTTGTCTCTTTCTTGTCATCTAAGCATATCTCCCTCTCTTTCTTTTTTTTTTCTTCCCTCTCTCTCTCCCTCTTGGTCTATCTGTTTCTCTCTTCTCCTCTGCCTGCTCACATCACGTTTCATGGCTGTCCCTTACAGGAAGAAGAAGTGGAGGAGTTTGGGGTAAGTCTGGTGACCTTTTGGTGACCCTTGGCCCCATGCCTCCTTGCTCTCATGCACTCCTCCCTTCTCACCTTTAATTTCAGCTGCTTCCTCGCCGTTTCCTTTTGCTCATATATATATATATATATTTATTTTGGTACTTTTATTTGAATCTGCCTCCCGCTCTGACGAGGTCATCCTAGAGCGTGATGCGGTCACTTTTGCTAGTCCGGGTCATTGTCAGAAAACTCACACATACGTTAAACATGAACTAATTCTGCACGGACACGACTCCACCATTCTGCATGGGTTATAGCAGCTTATTTTTTACCATTTGTTACAGAATAATGATGTGAGCGTTCATGATCCACCTCAGCAAAAGTGATGTTCTAACACGTTTAACCTCCAGCTGCATTACTCACCAGAGCCGCATGCGTTACCAGGTTTTCCTTTCAGTGCTGTGCGAGTTTGTTGGTTTGTTTTAAGTTCACAATTTTGTGTGAATTTAGATGAAGTGTTTATTGAAGGTGAACCCCCGCAGTAATTTATATCTCCTTTATGATTGAGTCCGAGCTTTAACGTATATCGTAGTATAAAACTTTTCTGACGTAGGTGACTGAAATGTACACATTAGTCCTGGGTATCTCTTTTTTTCTGATATGTTTTTGATGCATGATCAATGAGGTTCCATAGGATAGGATTTAGAGCGGTTTTGTTTATTATGTAGTTAAATTGTAGTCACTCTTTTGTAGTTTGATTAGAATGGGTGGGGCATACAGCTTTCTATGGTACTGATGAAAGGCCCGGTAGCCACACCTCCTTCGGTCATACCGACGAGAACAAATGTCCATGCCTCCTTTAATAAGACTGACAGGCAAAGAGGACAAGTTAGCTATATTAGGACTGATGGGTACTGAGGCTACACCTACTTCATTGGGACCGACAAGCCAAGTGGAAACGCCACTACAGAGGCCACGCTTCATTCAGTAAATCTTATAGAGCCAAACTTCTTCCACTAACTCTGATAAACAGGGGCGACACCTCTTTCACTAATCTGATCAACAGAAGCCACACCTATTTCACTAATCTGATCAAAAGAAGCCACACCTCTTTCACTAAATGTGATAGACACAGGCCATACCTCTTTCACTAACTCTGATAGAGGCCACACCTCCTTCACTAAATCTGATAAACAGAGGCCACACCTCTTTCACTAAATCTGATAAACAGAGGCCACACCTCTTTCACTAAATCTTATAGACAAAGGCCATGCCTCTTTCACTGGGACTGAAGGCACAAGAACCCTTGTGAGACCCTGTGTCAGAACTGATGCCCTACTCCAATGCATTGTGGGATTGCCTGGGCACCTATTCACCTCTGTGCTTTCAGACATGGCTCCAAAAAGCAAAACATCTAAAATAGTGCACTATGTAGTGAATAAGGTGTCGTTTTAAATACAACAAGAGTGTTAAATTAATTTGATAACTTTTTCAGTTTCTTTTTCATTAATGCAGTAGTAGTAACAAGAACAGATTTATTGATTTTGTTTTTATCGAATTCCAAAAAAAAAAAATTGTTTGAAAAAGACAGGTCTTTATAATGATTCATCTAAGGATGGATTAGGTAAACCTCAGTATACATCTAGATACATCTGGAAACTTTTCAGTTAGCATCTGTTCCCCTAACCCCACTCCCATTCAGTTTAAAAAAAAACAAAAAAAAAAAAAAACCTTGCTCTTCTCTTCCCTTTCACCTGATTGGCTGAGATGCAAAATGCATGGAATGTTCAGAGAATGCAAGGAATGTAACTTTCTGCATGTCTGTGTCTGAGAGCACTGTGGACTAATCCCCACCCCCCCACCCCCCAGCCGTACTCACTCGTGTGTGTGTGTGTGTGTGTGTGTTTGTGTAGGTCCCTGAGTCAGGGCAGTGCCAATGCTGCCGTCCTGGACGTGACTCAGACGGGTGGGCATAAGAAGCGTGTAAGGCGGAGTTCCTTCCTCAATGCCAAGAAGCTGTACGAGGACGCACAAATGGCACGCAAGGTCAAGCAGTACCTGTCTAACCTCACACTGGAGACCAACGAGGAAAGCCTGCAGACACTGTCTATACAGTGTGAACCCTCCATAAGTACACGTGAGCCTCTGTTTTTATATTAAAACCATGACGACGTGACCACCGCCGCTCTGCCTAACCTCATGTCCCTCTCACAGTGCCTAAGAGCTCAGGGGACAGGAAGAGGCCGGACACCTCGCCCGTGGTAGCGCGAGCTGCTCTGCACCCACGCCAGCAGCTCCAGAAATCCAACCAGGCCCTGCAGGTGCCCACTGTCGCCCTCTACCCATCCCGCAAGAAGGTGCCGGTCAAAGACCTGCCACCGTTTGGTAAGCCTTGCACATGTTTAGTGTTTATTTAGATCCATTTATTTAGATCCAGACTGTCCTGCCGTAGACAAAACAAACATTAACGGTAGCCCTGTACTATACATATAAACTAAGGAAGCTCCTCAGGCACAAGGGTGGTCCTAAAATTCACTAAATATGCTTCCTACATAGGGTACAACCTAATGGTGTTTCCCAATAGAACACCGTTTGAGATCAAGCCACATAGGAAGTACCTACAGGAAATGGCTAACTGCTTACATATAATTTCACTTTTCTGAAATTGCTTTAAAATGTAACAAACCAGAAAATGAAGTATGTCTCATATATTTACTGACATACTGTTGAAAAAAAACAAAAAAACATTTATTTATTATACTAATTGGAAGCATGCAAAGGAATGAATAATAAATGGCCCAGAATTGAGCCTTGAGGTACTCCGCAATACACCTACAGTAATTAAACGGCACAAATAAATAGGACAGTATAAATAAATAAAAAAAACACACAATAACACTATGATAGCTTCCAGCTATACTGTAAATCAGGAGTTTTAGACTTAGGAAGTGAATAAAAGGAGAATATGGGATGCTTAAAATTCGAGTTATATGTGAACAGTGGAATTTGTTTGATAACACGCTTTTTAAAAAAATTTTTGTCCGTGGAGGCTTTTGATTTTCCAGGAAATTCATAATATACATTATATTACAAGATCAGGATCATATTATGTGATCTCTGGTAAATAATAAAAGGTGTGTATTGTACATGGAGGGGAAAAAATGTTCATATTAAGGGACCAACTAAGTTCTAAATTGGTGCGTTTTCTATTAGTTCTTGACAGGTATACGCATACTTATAAACTCTACGGTGGTGTTACGTGAGATTGTGGCTGTTGTTGATCAGACACTTTGTCCACAGGCATGAATTCTCCACAGTCCCTGAAGAAGATTCTGTCTCTGTCTGAGGAGGCGACTGAGAGACACAGGAAGCAGACGGAAGATGCTGTGTCTAGCACTTCGTCTCCTCCTACGTCTCCTCGTAGCTCCCCAAAGAAAGGTAAGGATAGCTTATCCATTCACACACACGTGCACACACACACTCGCAGAAATCCTTGAGGATTATATTAATGAGTCCGTATCGGTTGTTGAATGAACTCTATGGCAGATCAGTTCTGTTTTAAATACTGCAGTCTTTAGTAATAAGTCTGTAACATATTGAAATAAAATGGGTTTAGTGTACTCAAACCTTTGGACCTTTTGGGTGTAGTGTGTGTACTGTAGTGTGTGTGTGTAATCTGTGGCATTGTCGCCCCTTGGTGGTAGCTCAGAGACATATGCGTACACACAGACATGTGCTACTGCTGTACTGTGACAGTCTTCACACATGTAGCGCCCCCTGGTGTTCACACTGCACCACGAATCAGACGTATTACTTACTGGAACATTCTGCCATCATGTGGCAAGACATCCAAATACAAGGTGCTAGAATATTCTGTATTCCTTAAATCAGTGGTTCTCAACACGGGTGGGGGGGTAGATCTGAAAGGGAGTGCAAATTGCTTAAAAAAAAAAAAAAAAAGACAGGGCAGCATTTGGGTTCTCGGTGTATTTTATTGCTTTTCAAATAGAATGTGTATAAATGAAAAACCCCGCATTCCCTCTCCTGTATTTTCTTTTTTCTGGGGAGAGGCGGAGCTTAGCCTGCCTTTTATCTAGTGGCCAGTGCAGACCAGTGTTGCCAACTTTAACGACTTTTTTTTGTTTGTTTGTTTTGTTTTTTTGCAAAAAACATTTTTTTTAAAGGGCCTAGCGACAAATCTAGCAACTTTTTGGACAAACCTTCCGACTTTCCAAAGGTCACCAGTACTGTCCTGCACGCGCGAGGTCTCGCTTTCCCGCTGCACTCTCACCTCTCTCTGCGTCCGCTCTGTTCAGTGAGGGGCCGAGAGCCGGAGATTTAACGACGTCATGGATAACGAGACGCGCCCTTCTTCCCAATTTATACATCATTCATATGCGAATGTTTTTAGAAAGCAAGACGAATGGAATGCAGCAGGTTTTACATGTAAAATAGTCCACGTTATTACAGCCTAGTTCTCTTGTTCAAAGTAGTTCTAGTGTTCAGAAACATTTTATATCATTCATCTTCCATACCTGTCCGTTATATAGTTTTATAAAAGTCATAAAAGTTATTTTAAAACGTCACAAAAGTTATAAAAAGCAATAAAAAAGTACAAAAAGCAAAAATTATCTATCTATCCACTCATTCAACTCTACAATTATTGGCACCCTTTCTTTCTATCTATCTACTCATTCAACTCTACAATTATTGGCACCCTTTCTTTCTATCTATCTACTCATTCAACTCTACAATTATTGGCACCCTTTCTTTCTATCTATCCACTCATTCAACTCTACAATTATTGGCACCCTTTCTATCTATCTATCTATCTATCTATCTATCTATCTATCTATCCACTCATTCAACGCTACAATTATTGGCATCTTTCTATCTATCTATCTATCTGTCTATCCACTCATTCAACTCTACAATTATTGGCACCCTTTCTTTCTATCTATCTATCTACTCATTCAACTCTACAATTATTGGCACCCTTTCTATCTATCTGTCTATCTACTCATTCAACTCTACAATTATTGGCACCCTTTCTATCTATCTATCTATCTATCTATCTATCTACTCATTCAACTCTACAATTATTGGCACCCTTTCTATCTATCTATCTATCTATCAAAACGGATTATAGGTTAGGGTATGTATAGATAGATTTTATATAGAATAGATAATTGTTATACCTGGTCTCCTCCAATATTTTTTTTGGGGGGCGGGGCACATGATAGGGGAGACTTGGGGGGGGTCTTTAGTAGTTACCAAAAGTTGAGAACCTCTGGAATAAAGGGATCCTTACTGACCGGGCGATCAACTAAACTATGCTATTATTGCTTTATTTATTTTTTTCTGTCATGATTTGTGAAGACGAAGAGGGACTTTAGTTCCCACTACAGAGAGGCTTAACTAATATAACGTTTGTATGAATTGAATATGGAATGCAAACTTGTTATGCTAATCTTAACATTGTGTTTAAAGCAATTCGGTTTTTCTCCCTTACGCCAAATGCACTCCAATCGGCAAGACTTGGGTGTGTTTGGGGTCTTAAGTTTGCTAATACTGTATATTTCTTCTCATCGAAAAGATAATACATATAAACACGCTCTCCACTTTCTTTCCCAGCACATATTTTGGTGTCACATCGCACCTGTATCAGCCTTGCCGTAGGAGGTGGGGCTTAAAGTTGAAGGAGGAGTTTTCTCTTAAAGCTGATCCGGTTAAGCTAACGTAGCCGTGTTGTGATTTGTAACGTATGTAAACGTTCATTATTAATTTAAGTTATTCAAGGCGAGTATGATTTAGACACGTGTACAGTAAACGGTGATTATTACCTTCACTTTCACCTTTCGTGTGAGCGTATTACCCAGAAACACAAAGAGAACCGTTTGTACCCCGTGACATTGTGGTGGTTTTTTTGGGTGGCGGATGTATGAGCTCCTGCTGCGTTCAGAGATCAGAACGAGACTGTGCCATTAAGGAAACTCGATGCTTTATTGATTAGTCTGCTTCCGACCACAGTCCGCTTTGTCACCGAGGGACTCGGCAGCTCTATCTGAATCACAGTCTGGTGAAGGAGCTGCGTCGTTTGTTTTTTCACTTTGATTGTAAATCTGACTGGGTGGGGGGGATAATCATAGATAGAAAATCTCTCTGTTTCAGGAAATAAATGGGAGACGATGTTAAAACAGCATCACCGTTTTGCTCTGTAAGGATATCCAGCCAAAATATTTGTCTACAGAACAATAAGTGTGTGTATATACAGTATTTGCTACTGTTTTTTTTTTTTGTTGTTTTTTTTTTTTTCTCCACATGGTACAGCTGAAAATGTTTTCCCACCCAGATTCACTACTGTTTCATCAAGATTTGTGATGCTAATCAATAGTTAAATGCAGCATAACAAAAGTGCAAATGTTTAGTCGATATAGCATTTCAAAGGTTTCTTATTTGTTGCGCAGGTTTAGGAAGAGCGAGTGATAACCTGTCAGACTCAGGCCACAGTGAGATCTCTTCTCGCTCCAGCCTGGTCAGTACGTCCTCTCTGGACATGGGCCAGGACGAGCGGCGTCTCCGATATGCGCACGCGATCAGCGACGGTCACACGGGTGGGCACGGAGGTCACCGGCTCGAGCGTAGGGCTACAGCTGACCCGGACCAGTACAGTCTTGGGTGAGCAGAACTCGAAAATTTTCTCCCTTGTTCTATTCGAGGGCTGCAAACTTTTTCACTTAACCGTACGTTGTTATTAATAACGTAATTAACCTGTCCATCAGCTCGTACTCGTCGGTGCAAGACTGGCGCGGCATGTACGCTAGCACGGCCATGCCTTCGTCGCCGAGCTCGGAGGAGCTAAGTCAGGAGCAGGGCGACCGCGTCTCCTTGGACGCTGCAGACTCGGGGCGAGGCAGCTGGACGTCCTGCTCTAGCGGCTCGCACGACAGCATCCAGGCCATGCAGCAAGGCCGGAGCTGGGAAGCGCTGGCTGAGGGAGCGGGGCTGTGGGCCGGACGAGGCAGCTGGGCGTCGACCTCGTCGTGCTCGTCCTCGTCGGCAGCGTGCTGGGGAGACGAGTCCGAGGGAGACACGGGAACTATCAAGCGGAGAGGAGGTAAAGACGTCGGCACCGACCCTGACACCTGCAGCATCACTTCTACAGGATCAGAGGAGTCTAAACAGCAGAGCCGCCGGCCGTCTCCCATCACCGCCGGCACGACCAAGAGCAGCCTGCGTAAGACACCCGCTCGCTTCATGTCATCGATTCCTCAGTTCGACTGCTCTTGTTCCGCCGAACATGTTTTACCGTCGTGTAAACAACACGTCTCAGTCATACACTCGCTCGTAATCGTGTGTAGTTGTTTATTATCTCAAACAAACTTTCGGACACCGTATGACACGCTGTTATCTATAAACACTGACAAATAAACGTCACATAGCTAAAAACAATCATAGTGTCACTCCACTAGCGGCAGATTTGGCCTGGGGGCTGAGTTGTATGTTAGAACCTTAACATTTAATGATATGGTATTAACATGGACCAGTGGTATGAATGAGCCAAACACTGGTTTTATTGGGAGCGTGTGATGATTTAAGCATCGATTAGGTAAAGCCCATGGCACATATGACCTAAAAATCCTCAAATCCACATTCTGTTTTATTTCCACGGGATCAGTCACTCAACTCTTGGCTTCTGTTTTCCCCGCAGCGCGCAAAGACGGTCGATACCGTGATCCCCCTCCCACTCCTCCAGGCTACACGGCTCTGTCCATCTCGGAGGTGACGGAGGGGACTACGCACACGACCAGGAGGCCTCCGGACTACACCACGGCGCTGCAGCGCTCCCGCCTCGTTACGCACTCGCCTAAACCGGGGACCGAGCGTGAGGGAGAGGAAGACGAGGAGGAGGTAGAGGAGGAGGGTGAGTGCTTATCTCCCAAACTCAGAGATCAGAGGAGGAGAGGTCCACACACAGCAGTGCCCCCCAAGCCATGAGTCACACACACCACTCTGGCAGGCAGGTAAAACCATCCAAACTTCAGCTCACACACATACACACACAAGTTCACTTACTCACTCACTCACTCACTCACTCACTCATATTTAACCAAAAACCTGCACCGCATGCAAGAAAGCACTCCCTATTTGCCCTGCCTACCAGCCACCAGCCACCAATCACCAACCAGCATGTCACGTAGTGCATGTCAGGCCATGGAGAAGACCTGTCTATGCCGTGGTGGCAACATCCCTCCCATCACTTACTCCTTTATGTGTGTGTGTGTGTGTGTGTGTGTGTGTGTTTAATTGGATTTAATTGAATAAATGAAATCTGCACAGTTTTCTTCTTTACACCAAAGTGTAGCAGATGAGCCAAGATCTTATTCTTTAGGTTTGTACTTCAGCTGTTGAAATAATCATACACTCACCTAAATGTTATTTCTTTTATTCTTTTCTTTTTTAACTGTACAAATTGATTTAAGTCACAAAACGTCTCATCTGATGACTACATTTAGGGTAAAGGTGAAATTGTGTATATTTTGTGTAAATACTTATTTATTGTTCTATACGTATATTTACGTTTATGTGATTTATATTTAGCAGTATTATTAGTCATTAGCTGATATTCTGTAAGTTTTGGATATAAGAATAAAGTTGTTTATCACGGACACGATGTGTAGACTTGCAGACATTCAGTACGTTTACATGGACAACAATAATCCGATATTAATCCGATTAAGACGATACTCTGATTAAGAAACCAGCATGTAAACAGCGATTATTGATGACCTTAATCCGATTAAAGTCATACCCGAAGTAAACACAAATGGAATTAAGACGTGTGGAGTATTCTTGTTTTAGTCGCATTATCGACGTGTGTTACAGACATGTACACACCTTAATCACACTATTAACGCCGTGTGAGAGTTTTCACCGCATTCTGCGACAGGACACGTACACACACGGCAGCGCTCAACCGTTTGACGGCAAACGAGAGCACTTACCTCGTACTTACCTGCTATATAGTAGGAGAAATACATGTATCTCAGCTACTATATAGTAGGTCAGTACGCGGTTTGGGACGCAGCCCACGGCTTCAAGCAGTTGTCTATTACCACGTGTAGCACGACAAATAATTAACCGCACTCGAAGCGTTCGTAAAATTAAAAATTAAAAACACCTAAAACTGTATACGTCCCTTAACGAAGACGTGCTGTATGACTATACGTGAAATTCTGGAGGGACGTCGGACGGCGTGGCGTGAGGACGTAATGACGTGTGACGTTAATCCCTCTATGTTCTATAACATGTAAAACAGGAACATGAAAGGAATATTCTAAACGCGACTCATGTAAACACCTTAATCACAATATTGTCTTATTCAGAATAAGGTCGATAATTAGATTACTGCTGTCCGTGTAAACATAGTCGTTTGTGTAGTTTGTATTGGCTTGTTTGATACTCGTGCAGTAAAAATCAGTGCGTGTGTGTGTGTGTGTGTGTGTGTGTGTGTGTATGAAGTATACATTCATGTAGTCCAAGTCACTACCAAAAAACTGTTTAAGCATCAATCGTCATATAAACACTTTATCACAAACTAAATGAATGACCTCATGCTTTTTTTTTATATTGAAACTAGCCATTTGTGTCTCAAATGGTGGACTCTGTACCAAGTATTTTTTTTTCAAATAGGTAAATTTCAATCTCACATCAAATACCAACATTTTGCTCTAAATAGAAAAAAACAAATTAGAAATATGACTCGCCTCACTGACCGTATTAACCAAAAAAAAAAAAAGCTTGACCCTTGTTTACTTTTTCCATTTGTTCGTTAGCCAGTTTAATAAAATTGTGGGTGAATCTGATGGCTCCTCCTCTTCCACAACATAGAGCTGACCCTTAACACTAGCTGCATCATACTGTAAATGCTGTACTGTTAGAATGCGCTACATACTGTACACTATGGGCAAAAGTATGTGGACACCTAACCGTTACACCCATATGTTCTTGTTAAACATCCCATTCCAAAGTCGGTCCCCTCTCTGCAGTTATAATAACCTCCACTCTTCTGGGAAGGCTTTCCACTAGATTTCGGAGCGTGGCTGTTGGGATTTCTGCCCATTCAGCCACAAGAGCATTAGCGACTTCGGGTGAGGAGGCATGGTATGTACTCTAGCAGTAGTGTTTTTAAAAATAGGTCAGTACTGTCTCAGATTGAACGCTAACATTAAGCACAAATGTCAAATTACTACAAAGTACCCATGTACTTGACCTTCTTCAGCCTTGAGAAATTCCCCCATTGGCCCTTCTCCATCACGGCCCACTAATAATCCTCATCTCTGAATTGGCTACATCACTCTCTCCTCTCCACTAATAGCTAGTGTGTGGTGGGCGTTCTGGCGCAATATGGCTGCCGTCGCATCATCCAGGTGGATGCTACATGCTAGTGGTGGTTGAGGAGTGC
>JANDJT010000217.1:25903144-25915592 GCA_024331685.1 Stegophilus panzeri | reverse complement strand
AGGAATTTCCCTGAGATGTTTTTTAAACAGTATTAAAGGAGTTCACACCGACGCTGGACACTTATCGGCTGCTTTTCGGAATATTTTGCTCCGAGTCGTCCGTTTAAATAAAATGTTAGTTTTCTAATGAAAGAAATGAATATGTTGGCACGGTTATATTTTTGTCTACGACACCGATGTCACACGTTTAATCACACACACCTTCAGATCAAAAGCTTTTTAACATCATGAGAAACATTTCAGTTGAGTGTCCACAAACTTTTGACCGGTAGCATATAAATACAGTGGGGGAAATAAGTATTGGACGTGTCAACATTTTTCTTCAGTAAATATATTTCCAATGAGTCTATTCACATTAAAATTTCACCAGACAGCAGTATTAACTCAAGAAATCCAAACATTAAAGTCCATAAATGAAGTTTAAAATGTTGACATGTTCAATACTTATTTCCCCCACTGTATATATATATACACAGAAAGTCCTAAGGGTTTTTTTGATAATGAAAAATCAAAAATGTACATTATATGTGCAATTTTAAAAGCTCATTTGATTATAATGCTTGATAATCTTTAGAATTAAAATGTGATCTTCAATGGCATCCAACATTTATTTTATAATGAAATTCTGAGTTTACTTTTAAAGTTGACATTTCTTCCCCTACATTACCCATAATGCTGTTCGACTACCTTCTGGCAGTGGGATTTAGCTCGCGTTTCATATCTCCTTATAGAGATGGATGCAGCAGCTCTTTAGTAATTTGCTCTGTCCAGCTCTCTCACTTCCTCATCTGTACATTCTGCTCAACCAGATCAACTTCCAAAGCATCAGAGCTCAGATCAATCTCTGTGTGGGTTTCATCTGGGTTCCTCCCACCTCCCAAAAACATTCAAGTAGGAAGATTACCTATGCTAATCTACGCTACGTGTGAATATGTGTGGTGCACTGTGATGGATTGGTGTTCCATCAAGGCTCTGGATCCACCCCGACCTTTACTTGCATAAAGCACTTACTTAAGATGACAGTGAATTAACGAATGGAAATTTGCCTTTTAGCAGTGAATCTGGATTAGATCGCAATTCTTAACACACAATGTTTGTTCTCATCCTTTAATAACGAACACTTGATATTTGGTCAATTATTTCAACCGGGCTCTGAGGTAAAGTTCAGATTAGCTCAGGATGTAGCGTGTAGCTCTGCAATCACTGATATTTTATGACCTTGAAGTCTAAATTCTCTAGATTATGTAGATTAATTACAACCAAAGGCAGAGAGAAAACAGTGCTTGTCAATGGAAGTAAACAAGTGATCCATCAACTCCAGGGGCCTCATGTAATACTGTAGACTTTGCATAAAGCACAAATGCATACACACAGATAATTTGGCTTTCTAACACTGTGTTTATACCAAATCCAGCCCAGATTTTCTTTATGCATAGCAACTAATTAAACATACATCCACAAGCCTCTCAATCCACCTCATCTCCACCAAGAGGTATGCCTTCTTGGCGTATATATGCCTCATTTATTCTCTTTTTTTTAATATCAAATGGCAAAAGTTGTGAGAAAAAAACGTCAGGGTGCTGATTAAAGATGTGGAAGTCTGGAGAAATACTAATATTTTATTTGGCGTTTTGACATATGACATCAGGAATATGTATGGGGTGTGCTGATATAGGATAATAATCAATGACCCAGGACGTATACAATCTGATGCAAAGCAGAGTTACTTTTCCTCACTAAAGTTTGATTCCTCAATATCACAGCAATTTGGCAGCAAATATATTATTTATTTATTTATTTATTTATTATTTTTTTAAAAAAAAATCTACTTTTACTCCATTTATAGTTGTCTGCAAATTCATTCTCTTAAAGCCCTTAGATTGTTATAGTAGCCCCTTGCCTTCTGGGCCTCATATTTTAAGAGTCTTAAACCATGGCCATGCTTGCTGCAAGATCGTTTTTGTTATTAAATATTATTATATATTGTGTGCAGTCTAGAGAGAACATAAATTCCAACATAACTTCTTACAGCAGGTCTTTCGAGCCTGATTTATACCTAGCATTAGCGCACAACCGTATGTGTATCTGGATATTCTAGATAGCACTGTAGCCTAGGCTGTGTGTATTTATACTTTTATAATGCCAAAAAAAAAAAAAAAAAAAAAAAAAGAAAAGAAAAAAAGATGATATTAATGCAAGAGGTGTTTGTTAATAGTGTATCACAGTGTCCTGTAATAGTGTACAGAACAAAGGGCAGCAATGGCCAAACCTAACACAGAAAAATAAATCCTATACTGTGACTGAAAGTCTATCAAAAATAAAAATACAGAATTTAGAAATGACAGAAATACATTTCGTAAGGTGGACATGAGAACAGTAAGGTAGTTTAGCTTATAAAGGTAGTCTTAGCTCTCTGGTGGATGATTGCTAACACTAACGCTAATGCTAGGCTTATCCTTCAGAAATGGCGCTACTAAATCTCTACTGTGTACTCATTCGGATTCTAAATTATTATTGTACCATGAATGCTAACCTGTTCAAGTTTTCTCTCATGTGTTAGCAAGAGTTTTGAATAAAGCGTATAGCAGATTTTCTGATAGCTAGCATCCAGCTTGCTAGCTAGCAAAATATATGCTGAACACTAAGGTCAGTCATGAACAGAAGGTGATTCCCATGATAAGATTTCGATGCTGTAGATAATTACTACCATACGCAAGCACCAGCTTTAAACTGTACCAGAATCATCTAAGAAATAGTTTTGTCACAAAATACAAAAGTACAGAATGTAAAAGCATATTCATAGAAATAACGCAATGATTTTTTTTTTTTTTTTTTCCCTTTGGATGACCATCTAACACAAATGACAAAACAGCATTTTAAAGTTCAGATTCATGTACCATGTTAATTCATTCCGGATAATGAACCATAACTTTCAATGCTTATTAACAAAACTAATATTTCTCATGCTTTGCCAGCAGAAGTAACTTTTTCTAACAGACAGTTTGGTCTCTCTGGCTGTCTGTCTCTCTTTCTTTCTCTCAGACACACACACACACACACACATGCGCGCAGACCTTCATGGGTGAGCAGCAGCTGCCAATCATTTAGGCATGTAATACCGACCCCTCAAAGTGAGTGACATGTCTATATAAACTCAAACAAACACTCTTTTCAAACACCCACACAATTTTTCCTTTTAACTTTACAGGTTTCGAACACACACACAGGATTTGAAGTCTACAAAAGATCATGAGATATTATACCACAGCGCTGTTGAGTGCTCAATTCTGACTGGACAGAAGGGAAGGTGTTGATTCATTTTCTATAACAGCAGCTCTGAAAGTAGTTCCAGCTGTTGTTACAGTTGTTGATATGGTGTATAAATATCAGTTTTATATTCTGTGAGGAGATGTTTATTTTTATTTAGCCTTCCTGGAAGGAGTCTCCAGTGTCAGCCCTTAGTCAGAGAGAAATAAGAAAGGCTGGTGAGGGAAGGATCATTTTATACAGTAGCTGCTAAAACACACCGATCAGCCATAACATTAAAACCACTGACAGGTGAAGTGAATAACATTGATTATCTCGGTACAATGGCACCTGGCAAGCAGTAGGATATATTAGTCAGTAAGTGAACAGTCAGTTGTCAAAGTTGTTGTGTCGGAAGCAGGAAAAATGGGCTAGGGATGAGTAGGGATCTGAGCGACTTTGACAAGGGCCAAATTGTGATGGCTAGACGACTGGATCAGAGTGTCTACAACACAGCAGGTCTTGTGTGGTGTTCCTGGTATTCAGTGGTTAGTACCTTCCAAAAGTGGTCAAATGAAGGATAACCACTGAACTGATGACATGGTCATGGGTGGACAAGGCTCACTGATGCACTATGGGAAGAAGGCAAGCCAGCGGAGGCAATGCTCTGCTGGGAAACCTTGGGTCCTGGCATTCATGTGGATGTTACTTTGACACGTACCTAAACATTGTTACAGACCATGTACCCCCCTTCATGGCAACGGTATTCCCTAATAACAGTGGCATCTTTCAGCAGGATAATGCTCCCTGCCACACTGCAAAAATCATTCAGGAACGGTTTGAGGAACATGACAAAGAGTTCAATGTGTTGGCTTGACCTCCAAATTCTCAGTCCCATCGAGCATCTGTGGGATGTGCTAGACAAAAAAGTCCGATCCACGGAGGCCCCACCTCGCCAGTGCTAGATACCACAGCACACCTTCAGAGGTCTTGTGGAGTCCATGCCTCAATGAGTCTACACAACATTAGGCAGGTCATTTTAATATTATCGCTCATCGGTGTAAGTGATAAAAGAAACTGACATGTTTTGTGGTCGTCCCATGATATGAAATGCAGCTAGAAGTGTTACATTATTGTTGAGAGATTACAAGTTAGAATCTTGATGATGCTACAGCGATCCTTGACTGGGAGTCTACGAGAGCAGAACTGCCCTGATCTCTGAATGGGAGGGATAGCATACTCCAACACCTGTCAATCAGAGGGACAAGAACCATCGTCTGCATCTGCGAGCTCATGTTTGCCGAAGAGGACAGATAGCAAGTTCCTCAGCGTGTGTTGCTTGTTATGCAGCAGTTAGAAAAAAGTGGAAGATTATTTACGCGTCTCGGAGAAAGCACATGCTAGCACATAACCTCCCTGGTTGGTAGCTCAAAGGAGAGGGGAAAGCTAGCAGCTAGTGGGTGTGAATTGACCAAAAAAGTAGGATAAAACATTTCCATCCTGTTATGGGAATATAACCAACTTTTAAGATGCAATAGTTATGCTGCTTCGTCTCAGGCTTTATCACACAACCCGTCGTTGATTATTTTCCTGTAACAGCACTCCCGTATGTTTTATTCCTTACATAATGAACCTGATTCACTGAACAACAGGTCAGCAATTCAAGAATTCTAGAAATGCACATTTATCTTCTTCTTCTTCCTGAGGAATGCTTTATCATTTCCACACTAGCAGAGGTGGACAGGAAGCTATTACGAAATCGGATTATACAAAAGGAAGTACGGGAAACGGCCCTGTAAATGCCAGTGGATAATGATAATCATCCTATACCAGCTAGAAATGTTAAAACCTGCCAGTTACAAACAGCCAAGAAACACACATCCCTTACAAAAGAGGCATGCATTATAATGAAACATATTAGACATTATTATAGCCTTTAATTCGTTCAAAATCTCACAGTACGCTGATCTTATTGCAGAAGATCACGTAGGAGGAGTGGATGTTTGGATGTATGGACTGGAATGGAATGGAAAATCCGATCAGAGATGCTTTTTCGTATAGATGGAATCATGCACATGATTGATTGAAAGCAGTGGAGCATTCTGGATGTCACAGAATAATGTTGGCATCAGAAGAAAACACTGGATAGATAATGTCATGAAGTATGAAAGTACAACTCTGGCTATGTTATCGTTTCATATCAGGTCACTTTTATGCACACACACACACACTTTCCCTTGGTTTACCTCTCTTTTCTTTAGTATAACGAACGTGATGGTGGACAGGAAGGTCTTACTGAATTAGTTCTGCTCCTGTAGGCGTGTAATGGCCAGACGTGATGAGCAGACCTGTGATCGGGAGCCGGCGGCATTAAACACAGCTAAAGCCGAGGAAACAATTGAACAACAGTTACGCCGGGCTGAAACGGAAGAAAGGATCAAAGAAGTTACACTGAGCTAGAGGTGAGGAAAAAAGCACACATCACTGACAACAGCTTTCCAAGCAGTGATGCTTCTTTCACATTAACATGCAGACCAACTGGTGAAAAGCCAGAACCTATTAGCAGAGTTCTTATTTACACAATTTCATTTTTTTTTTTGTTTTGTTTTATCACTAAAGTATGAAAGCCAGGTTCCACCACTGAGGAAAAAAAAACATACAAAAGGTAATCGCGACTTTATTTCCCACAATTACAGGTTTATATCTCACAATTCTGACGTTATTTCTCGCAATTGCGAGTTCATATCTCACAATTCGGACTTTTTTTCCCCCCACACAATTTAGACGTCCACTTCACGTTTAGTGAGTTGAAAACACTGCACAGATAAAGCATCAAACATTCTCTATAAATAGGCCATATACAACAAGAACAACACTCATCGGCTAGTCAAGACAAGGAAAATCAGACGCCAGCGCACGGTTGTTACCTGACGTTAGTCACTTTTCAGGTACTGCGTCGAGTGGATGTCTAAATTGTGAGAAGAAAAAGTCAGAATTGTGATATATAACGTCACAATTGTGAGAAATGATGTTGCAATAACCTTTTTTTTAATTTTATTTTTTTCCACGGCCACCATATTAACTGAAACGTCCCCACTGAAACCCATTAAACATGTCCATAAATGAAAAATATGTGATTCTGTCATTAGTGCTTAGCTTATTTTCGTTCTTTTTACCACGGTTATAGTAACTGCCATGCTACAGTCACAGGAAGATTGCTAGTGCAATGGTTACAATGGTGTTTAATAGAAGAAAATAATCTCAACGATCTCAAACATAACAGTCATAACAGTCACATTTCACTGGTACAAAAAAATCCATCCATCCATCCATCATACCACTTTATCCTTTTCAGGGTCACAGGGAAACCTGGAGCCTATCCCAGGAAGCATCAGGCACAAGGTGGGGTACACCCTGGACAGGATGCCAATCCATCACAGGGCACACAATCACACACCCATTCATACACTACGGACACTTTGGACACACCAATCAGCCTACCATGCATGTCTTTAGACTGGGGGAGGAAACCCCCACAGCACGGGGAGAACATGCAAACTCCGCACACACACAGGGCCACGGTGGGAATCGAACCCCCGACCCTGGAGGTGTGAGGCAAACGTGCTAACCACTAAGCCACCGTGCGCCCCACTACAAAAAAAATACAGCGATAAAATTGTTTGTTTGATCACTTACCATTTTTGACGTTCGGCATCATGCAATGTAGAAGTAGTGGAAATGCTAGTGCAAACTCAATGTGAACTCAGTACCCCACAATGCAATGCAGCTATTGTATATGCCACAGCTGCACTGAGTTACAGCAGAGACATGGCTCAGATAGTTAGCGATCTATAAGATGCCAAACCAAGCGTGTTAAGGAGTATTAGCATGAAAGTTAACGTGTTGGAAGCTCATCTGTTTGAGCAAGGAGATAAGGCAACTGGACAGACTAAAGGACTAAAGCGCCGCTGCATCGCTCTTTTTAGGTACAGGTGAATCGAGGGCTAGTGCTGCGTTCATGGAGTGTTGTAAGTTGCAACAATTTGCAAGTTTGCTAATAACTATAATTTAAAAAACAAACAAACAAACATGTACCCTTCCTTTAAAGGACATTTGCCTTTACATTTATGTTAACATGAGCATATGTTTTTTTTGATAGAGGCTAAAAAGCACTTTTGTAAGTAAGTAAGTGGCATTTATGCTGTAAATATAAATGCCATGGTCTATCTCATGAGCACAATAGAAGCAGAAGAAACATGACTTGAAGCCATAAACGTATATTGGAGGTAACCATGGGAATTCATGGGATTAATTTGAGCTACATGTGCAATATGTAGTAGAATTAAATCATAATAGCAATGCAGAGTTTGACATTTTCGATCATCTAATAGTATAATTAAGTAAACATAAATAAAACATTTTCTGGGCTTTTGTGCCAGCCAGAAATGACAAACAAATTCCTTTAAATGCCACCAGAGTATTTCTTCACGTTCCTGCTTTAGCTAAATTACTTTAGATGTGTATTAATGGTGCTAATTAGATGCAGGTGAAAGTGGCGCTGGGGATGTGGGTCCACACTGATTATATTAATGGAAGCTCATTTTATATTTACCCCACTCCAATCTGACTGGAAAATTAGCTTTATATAATAGTAGTGATGACGATAAGTCAAATTGCACGTTTGTATTAATTCGCTTGATTTAACTATCATTTCTATAGTAACAGCTAATTCACAGGGATTTATATGACTATAAAGTGAATAATGAATGAATCAACAAAACTGTTATTTAACAAGGAGCAATGAATAATTGTTGATTTGGTGACATTTTCGGTAAGGACATCGATCAGCCATAAGATTAAAACCACCTGCCTAATATTGTGTAGGTCCACCTTGTGCTGCCAAACCAGCTCTGACCCGTTGAGGCATGAAGCTGCGAGGTGGGGCCTTGTTTGTCCGATCAATGACAGGGGTCAGCATGGGCACTCTGTCCGGTCTGTGGCTTCGCAGAGGTGATGCACTGTGTGTTCGGACTCCTTTCTATCAGAGCCAGCATTAACTTTTTCAGTACTTTGTGCTACAGTAGCTCTTCTATTGGATCGGACCAGACGGGCTAGCCTTTGCTTACTACGCACATCACTGAGCCTTGGGCGCCCCTGACACTGTCGCCGGTTCCCTGCTTGTCCTTCCTCTGACCACTTTTCGTAGGTACTAACCACTGCGTACCGGGAACGCTCCACAAGACCTTCAGTTTTGTAGACCTGCAATTTGGCTCTTGTCAAAGTCACTCAGATCCTTACGCTCGCCCATTTTTCCTGCTTCCAACATGTCAACTTTGAGAACTGACTGTTCACATGCTCCCTAATAAATACATCCCACCTCTTGACAGATGCCACTGTAACGAGATAATCAATGTTATTCACTTCACCTGCCAATAGTTTTAATATTATGGCTGATCAGTGTATATTTAACATTTACGGAAGGAGTCTCCAGTTGAAGTGCTTTCAGTGCTTACATCAGCAAATTTTCTGCCACGTGAGAACTTTACACTCTTTAGTTTCTTGGTAATATGAAGCTGCATTTTTTTTGTTTGTTTGTTTGTTTGTTTGTGTTTTTGCTTTTGTTTATTTTCTCCATAACTTCAGGATAGAGTAAAAAGGAAGGTTGGTGAAGCTATAACTGATTATACATGTAGCTACGATAATGTAAGTGGTAACAGAAACTTTCACAGACGTTCTACAACATTAACTGCACTGTAAGTATAAATGGTTAAAAGAATATTTTTCATTAATAACTTAAAAATGATTAGCATTCTTAGGAAGAAAACACTCTGCTTCATATCGGGGCTGCATCACACCAACCTGTGGTTGATTATTTTCCTATAACACCACACCCTGTTGTGTTTTATACCTTGTGTATTTTAACAATCCATAGATGTGAATGTGGATATTTAAATGGAGCCATGTTTTCACCATGTTTACGAGATGAATGGCCCCGCCTTGCGGTATTCACCATTTCAAATGATGAAATATTCTGAAATCTCAGGGGCATGATGCAAAGCTGATATTTCTCAATATGGCAGAAGCCATGGGTGTTTGGTTTGTGGCAGATGCTATATTTAATTACAGTCTAAATCAATAATATCTTCTGTGTAAATTCCCCAGATACCTGATGGAAAAAAAAAAATGTAAAGCATGTTTGCCTTCCCATATGAAAACATGAACTATTGACGTCTTTTCGTAGGAAGAAAGAATTAATTGGCATTCATATACTGTACACACATGTATTTTCACAGATTTTGTTAGCCAGTTAGCTAACACGTGCTAACCTGTCAGGATTTTTACGTCACGTTCATAAATGTTCATAATATTTACTGCTAATCAACCCAGCTGTCTTATATAAGCTAACTTGACAAATTTTCTAAGAGGATTTCAAATCATATTCATCTAACACTAGCTATCTGGTTAGCACAAGCTAATAAACCATGAATTCTAAGAATATTTTATGTCCTATACATTAGTGTTCATGAGCTTCTCTGCGAAGACCAGCTAGCTAGCCAGCAAAGCTAACGTCACATGATTTCTGAGAGGATTTTTGCTATATTCATCAAATGTAAATAATCTTGACTTCAATCCCTAGCTATCTGGTTAGCACAAGCTAATTGGATATGATTACTGAGAGGCTTTTGATGTCATTCATTATTGTTCATGAGCTTCTCTGTTAAGGCCAGCTAGCCAGTCATGAGAGGCTAACTTTACATGATTTCTGTTCTGTTCCTTTGAGATACTAGATTTTTGATTCCAATGAGCTGTAAGCCGTAATCATCAAGATTCAAACAAAAAAGGCTTGAAATATTTCACTTTATGTGTAATGAATCTAGAATATTTTTTGAGATGCACCTGTATATTCTTCCATTTTAAAAATGTTGACTTTGAACACTAGCTATCTTGTTAACCCAAGCTAATTCACCAGGATTTCTAAGAGGATTTTATGTCATTCATTAATGTTTATGACCTTCTCTGCTAAGACCAGCTAACTGGCCAGCTGAAGCTAACCTGCCATGATTTCTGAGAGGATTTATTATTTTATTTTTTGCTATATTCCTCAATGTAAACAAACTTGACTTCAGAAACTACCTGTCTGGTTAACAGACAACCCAAACAATTTTTTTCAAGCCTTACAAGAGGAGTCGAGAAAGTCCTCTCAGCACGAATCTTGCTTTCTGAGCCAGTAATATTGCTATATCAATCAAGCCGAGGGCATCAAATTGACTTTATTGCCTTTGTCATGACTCAATGAGGAACTTTATAATGGTGCTGATGAGCGCTGTGATCTCTTCTCCATGGTTCCCTTGGTAGTTTCCATGATTTTTTCATTCTTAAAGAATGAAGACTTTATTGGTTGTGAAGAACAACAGCTGTTCATATAAAGCGTAGAACAGGCAGTCTGTCCAACAACTCATTACAGAGGGCATATAATAAGGATTGGATTTTTCTCCTTTGATTTAAAACCATTTTTAACCATACTCAATTTCAGAATGTAATCTTCTTTTAAATTAGAGGCTAACGTTAACTGAATTGTTGCACTATAATCTGCAATAATGAAGGTTATATCCTTTTTGCTAAAAGGATAACAATGTTGGCAGACACTGAATACCAGGATTTTAAAGGCCTACACCACAATGGAGTCAGAGATTTACACCAAATACACTAGAGTAATTTATGACAGAACCTTCATTGTCTCCTAAATTGCATCTGTGCAGGAAATAGCTCAGGATTAGAGGTTTATGTCAGTCCCAAAGATCCTCAGCAGGTCTACTATGCTATTCTGTTTCAGATCTCAATTCTGCTGGGACATGGAATAGAACATAATGTTTGATTTATTTGGAGTTTTCAAGGGGCACTAGGAATTGAAGTCATTGGTATGACCTAGGCTTAGATTTTGCCTAATATAATTTTTTAGAAGGTTTTCTAGAAAGGAATTATTGCCATTTGTACTTGAACTTTTGGAGATTTCTATCAATAAATATGGTTTTAACAGTCTTAACAGAGAGTTTGTAAAATAATGTTAGTGTTAACTAGTTTCAAAAAGGTTTGGCTTGGAAAAGGATTTCATGTTTTGTTTTGTTTTGATGGTGTTTCGTAGGTGTTCTACAACATTAAATGGATAAAATGTATGACTAGACTAAAATCTTAGTCTTGACAATCTGTTGTGGTATAAGAGGAATGAAACTTCAAATATTTCATCAAGTTCACTGTGGTAAATGTAACTCCACCCCATTGATAATTATTTTCCTATCACAGGACATCCCCACAAGTGTTTTATTCCTCAAAGATAATTCATTTGAAAATCATAAAGATGTCATAAGACATCGAAATATTAAGCAATAATGAGCTGCAGTTCTGTAAGAGCACAAATAACATATCTTAAACCCAGTAACTATTTGCTATGTGATGGAGCCCATGCCAAATTCAGCAATTTGTTTCAATCATGAATACACAATATGTGTTAGAATTGCATTATGAAACAAACACAGAGCTTGATATCTTCATTTTGACAAAATAATTAAATCACAGTATAAGCCCCAGACAAGCTTCTGAGTGATCAGCCATTTTTCTTTGCCGTTCCCTTGTTGAAAGTTAATTAGCGGTTACATTTCCTTTTAATTGAGTTCCCATCAGCTCAAGAGAAAAATTAGGCACCTTCAGCACCCCAGATTTCACACCACATTCACTTTGCTTTTCCGGCTGGATCCAGATCAGTGAACGTGAGCGAGGAGCAGGGGGCCAGTAATCAGGGAAGGCCATGAAAGGACAGGCAAGATGTGAGTCTATTCTCTGAAAGATTGTGAAGGGAAGGAAGAAAGCACTCTGAGCACCAGTTCCTTCCAGCTCTCCTACAAAGAGCATTCCCAATGTGCCGGAGGAGTACGAGTCTGTAGTACTGTGCTAGATAGGAGACGGACAGCAGTGTCACTGAAGTTCAGATGATGGAAATGCCTCAGTGCGTTCCGTTATGCTTTTCGTTTGACAAGGGGAAAAGAATGAATATGAATATATATATATATATATATATATACACAGTATCTCACAAAAGTGAGTACACCCCTCACATTTTTGTAAATATCTGATTATATCTTTTCATGTGAGAACACTGAAGAAATGACACTTTGCTACAATGTAAAGTAGTGAGTGTACAGCTTGT
>JANDJT010000217.1:25863623-25875295 GCA_024331685.1 Stegophilus panzeri | reverse complement strand
ACATTAATGGCTGTGTGTTGAGTTATTTTGAGGGGACAGCAAATTTACACTGTTACACAAGCTATACACTCACTACTATACATTGTAGCAAAGTGTCATTTCTTCAGTGTTCTCACATGAAAAGATATAATCAGATATTTACAAAAATGTGAGGAGTGTACTCACTTTTGTGAGATACTGTATGTCTGTAGAGGTTCACTGCTGATGAATCATGGATGGGAGTTATCATTCAGAATGCTTACCTTTGTTTCTCTGTGTATCTGCTTCCACAGCACTCTTACTCAGATTGATGAAGCCATCCATAGTGTGGTCCCACTTCACTTATAACCTGAGCTCACACAAACCGTCTGGAGCTTAATTCAAACTTCAGGCAACTTCAAAACATTCGGTATGTGGGTTTACTCTTCGGAATGAATCACGCCTCGAGTGGATATGGAGGTTGCTCCGAAAAATCGATGTCAATTTCAGCATTGCAGTAAAAACCCAGACTAATCTAAGATATAATAACAATAGAATAGGGACATTAATCTTATTTTGTGCTGTATTTTTTATTTTTTTTTTATATATATCCGTGTATCTCAGAGACTCTCACAGTTTATGGATCTAAATTACTCCACTTTTCTGGTCTATTGTACCATCTGAAAAACTGAAAGTGGGGAACAAATAGAGAGGGACGATGGATATGAGAGAGAGGAGAAGGACCATTTAAAATCAGGAAGGATAGCGGTGTGCTTTCTTCTTTCCTTTTTGCTCTGTTACTGGTGAATTCAGTTTGAGCACAGCTAGTCCAGCAGATAAAGGCTAATGATGGTGTCATTTGAGCAAACTAATGGAGACTGCTCCCATCCCATGTTTTTTCTCAGACACAGCAAAAAATGTAATTCGTGAACAATTGTTTAATTGTGAAAGTGTTTAAAAAAAACCTTGTTCAATCCAGTAATTCATTTAAGTAACTTGGTCCATCCATCCAGGTTCTATACTGCTTATCCTACAGGGTCACGGCGAACCTGGAAGCTATCCCAGGGAGCATGGGGCACAAGGCCGAGTACACCCTGGACGGGGTAAGTAATTTGATATAAAATACAATTACAATATCATTCATTTTGCTTGTATTTCCTCATTTGTAAGACGTACATGGTATTATATAAGGAATAAAACACATCATGGTGTGCTGTGATGGGAAAATAAGCAACGATCAAGCTGAAGTAGAGTTACTGTTATCAAACCTAAGTTGATCATTTTCCAAAAATAGTATGTCCTGAAGTGTCTTATTCCTCGTATACCACAGCAATTTGCCACATCTGTTTATTAATTCAAAAAATACACATCATGCTTTAAAATAATATTATTAGATTATTAGAACTTGAGTTACTTCCTGTTATCATTTGTTATAGCAGCTATAAACAGTCGTTCCTTCTCCAGTTTCACTTTTCTTTCTCTTAAAAGTTAATTAAAAAAAACAAAAACAATGCAGTACGATGCAGTATGTCATGTTACCATGAAACCGGAAAGAGTACTGACTGTTCCTAAGCACTGACACTGACACTGGAGACTCCTTCCATACATGTTAAATAAACGTCACCATACCAAAAGATTAGACATTTCTCTTTCTTAAATAACACTTTAAAATAAAAATCCATTTGATATTAGTCTTGGATTAAGTGGCACTTCAACTATAGAAGTTCCTGTGCTGTTACTATAGAAACACTAACGTATTAGACCGTTTTAATATAACTCTGTGATTTTTCTCAGAACTGAAATACTGCCAGAGCTTCTGTTATTGAAAATTAATCAACACCTTCTGAGAATCAGAATCTGGATTTCAACAGCATTGCGGCATAAATAACAATTAATCCAGTTTATCAACAATGTTTTCCCTACACATCAGAAGTAGGAAATGGAGGAAAACATTTTAATTGCGTATTTTCATAAGTGCCTATGCTCATGCGATCGTTTGTTAAAGTTCTCTGTTTTCTTCTAAACACTTATTTGGTTAATTATTTAAACAACAATTGTTTCCTTAAATCGTATTGCAGCTGATTTTTCTCATTATTCTGACAAAGCTCCATTGAGACAGCAGACATTAAAGAGGAAGTGTTTCACACTGGCTCTCTCACATACTGCTTATTATGTTGTTTTTAACACTTTTTTTTACATTGCATAAATGATGGATGGATGGATTTATGATGATGATGATGATGATGGTCTTGATAATGAAACGTGGTCTAATGACAATGTCTGCTAAATTGAGGTGTTTTTTCTTGGAAAACATGTCAGACATGAAGGATATGAGGACCAGTGAGCGTTTTTATCATGACTTTCCTCTAGTCTAGAGGAACTTCTACAGTACCAAATTCAATGAGACACTTTTGGAGAAAAGGATGAAGGGCACTAATAGGGGTATAGGGATTCCTTCATTATGGTCCTAACCAACATTTCTGACATTTTACTTACATAATCTTGACAGCAGTTTTTTTCTGCTCTGAAGGCACAGGAGTGAATTCCTGGGGAAAGGCAAGAGTCCAGGCAATATGTGTGTTTTTAAATGATTAATCGAGCCAGTGATAAATTGAGGCTGGCTGTATGTTGCCTCCACTCTGAAATACACTGTTTGAGCCTAAAATATGTGTGGCAGCCTGGGACAAACCTTCACATAATAACATTTTTGAACATTTTCTATTATATATATACAGTTAAAAAAATAACTAGATGGGTTTCCTAGACCACCACATATGCATTAGGGTTAGGATTATTCATCTTGAGCAGATAATATGCTCTAAACGGATACAAATACAGATATGAATAGGAGGTACGCTGTTTAATTATTTATTTATGACTGTTGGAGGTTTATGTATTCATATGGACGACTGGTCAGATATAAAGCTTGTGGAACAAATAAACTTAATAACCGTGTGAGTGATTAAAAAAACAAAACAAAACAGTCAGACGTACATCGAGTTGAGACCGATCATGAACTCGAGTGATGTAGCTGAGGTAGAGGAACTGTCAGCGCCAGAATTTTACAGAGCATGCTGACGGTGCTGGATTTCAACATACGGAACGCGGATGATGTTTGGACACGTTTGCACAACAGTTCACTTTGGAGCTGCATTTTGTCAATCATACAGACAGAGAGAAAATATTCGTGCTATAAAAACAAAACCCAATGCTTTTCAGATTCTTACTCAATTTGACAACTTTGGCCTGAAGACATAGAACAGGAGCTCAACACCCTCTGCATGGATTCCTCTCATTACGACTAGCAAGAATGTGGATTTCTTTGAAGGTTTACCCCGTAGCTGACAGCATGTGATCCAGCCACCTCTGCACTTCTGTGTGAGAGAGCTCTCTCTTTCAGTTCAGCTTCTAATAAATAGGGGAGGAGGAGAGTTGCTTGTAACACCACTGTTAAATTAAGCTGCCCCCTTAGTGTATTTTTAGTGTGTGTTTTCTGTCTGATTTCCCCCCCACTGCTATTCTACAGCATGTCCAAGAAGTCAAGAACCAATGAAAGTAAAACTACATACACTTAATTTTGTATTCATTATTTACAACATATGCTCTACATGTTCACCTCTACACTCTGCTTACACACGTTTTTCCAGATTTGGAGTATGTTGGATCGACATACTTTTTATTCAACATATTCCCACTGGTTCCTGACTTTTCTGACCTGTACATGTCTCTCGTTAATCTATACCGTATGTACGGAATGAAAAATGGTGGAGAAAATAACGTTAATAATGGGAAAATAATCCACAAACGGATGGTTTGTTCCGGTCCGATGCAAAGCGGAGACACTGTTATCACCCCTAAGTGATGTCTTTTCCTATAACATGTCACCAAATGATTTATTGCTCTTTATACCACAGCAATTGGCCGACGATTCAGCGACAATTTTTAATTCATTAATCAATCAATCAATCAATGTTTATTTATGAAGCACATTTAAAAAGAACCGAGGTTGACCAAAGTGCTGTACAGTGAATAAAAGGAATAAATTCAGACAGAGAAAAAAGAAAAATAAAGGCAATAGACACTCACTTCAGCCGCTGTTAGATTGCCTATTTGAACTTAAACTATGGCACCCGAGACTTACATTACATCTTGTATAAAGGGTTAAAATACGTCTCCTTTAAGTCAAGAGCGTGTCCACCGATATTTTGTTCTGATTAAACGAACGGTCAGTTTAGCCCGCTTGTCTGCTCCCTGGCCTCGGTGCAGGATTGGCAACAATTAACTAAACCTGTTCTGAGACCATAAGCTATGCTGTAAGAAGTGAGAGCAGGACTTTGCGAGGGATGGATACCATTCCACCCTAAAAGGAAGAACATCTCCTCCCACTCGTCAACCCCATCATATGTACGCTTCTTACTGCCAGCATAACTGGACTCAACTCTGTGTAGCACAAGTCAAACCACTGAAAAGAAAAGAAATTGATAGGTGTACACAAGACATAGTCACACTTCAACTTTATAATAGGAGTGCTGATTTGGGGTCTTACCGTCACCTCTTGGGAGAGGGTGAAGGTGGCTACGTGTGTTGCAGTGATCTTGTACTCCATCAGCATTCCAACACAACCACCATGGCTAGAAACCCTGTAAATGCATCAGGCCAGATACCCACTGAACACTGAAGTCCAATGACTCAACAAGATTTAAAAACTCCATGGAAAATGGTTTAGAAGCACAACAGACATGAATGTTAAAATCCCCCAGCAGCAATATTTTATCATGAGCAGTGATAAGATCCCCACAAATGCAGCACATTTGTTAGGAAAGTCCATGTTTTGCTGGGGTGGACGATACACCAGCGCAATAATAACAGGGTTTACAATCACAATTTTGAAGTTGTTGCACCTCAAAACTGCGATATGAACCAGTGGGAAGAAATCAACAATGAAAAGTGTTTTTAAAAACCGTCACTAGGCCCCAACCGCGACCAGACAAATGAGGGGAGTTAAAAAAAATCGACAGTCCAGTGGCACCAGTTCAGAAAGCGAGCATAAGTCACCAGGCTTTATCCAAGTCTCTGTAATACATAGAAAATCCAGTGTTTGTTATGTAAAGTGTCATTCATTATTTAAACGCTTTGCTGTTACATTTAATGTGGAAAGTATATGAGACAAGTTAGTTCTTGTTATCACGTAGGTTATCACAGCTATAAATAGCCATTCCCTCACCAGCATATCGTTTTTATTTCTTTTGAAGGTAATAAGACAAAAATAAACTGCAGCTTGTCTTGTTACTGAGAAATGTAAACTTTGTTCTGAAGAATTCCTGTGGCAGATGTTATTGACACAAAGCACTGATACTGGAGACTCCTTCCATAAATGTGAAATAAACATCTCCTTATAGGGAACTTCACCATATTATTGATTATACTGCATGATTTTTGTCTGTGAAGTAACAATACATCCTTTTATCATTAACCTTAGATGATCTGGAGCATCCACCATACAAGCCTCAATGCAAGTTGTTACTATAGAAACAATAACATATTTCAGTGAGTGTATTATTATAAACATGGGATTTGAATTATCAATCAGATTCAAGAGTTGTGGGATTAAGTACAACAAAATGTAAGCTTTTATGTACAAAATGAAGATAAATGTAACCTATGCCTTACAACATATATTTGCTGAGACATTCTGACTAATCCATTAAAATTTAGTTAGATAAATGTATATCCTCATCCAACAGACGGACTAAGAAAACACAAAACATGAGCTATGAACTGAATTAAGTTAGAATTAAGTAACTGTGAAAACAAGGAGCAATGCATTTGGGGGAAACCTGGGGAAATATGGCTAGGAATTGTACCCTATAGGGCACTGCATTATGTATTTTCTACTGGATGGACAACCTAGATTGCACTTTATCTCAATTTCTTGCCTATAGGAGCCTATAGGACACTGCATCTTGTTTTCTCTACTGTAATGGCACCCTAGAGGGCACTTTGTCATATTTTATCTACTGTAGGGGCACCTTGGTGGACATGGACATAATTTAGACCCATCCATCCATCCAGCCATCCATCCAATTAAAACAAATTACACAGGGCATAATAACAGTCCAAATGAATGTGCCTATAGAGGCACCCTAGAGGACAAGGTTTCTCACATGTATGAGCACTTATGTAGATTGCATTTCATCTAATTTCCTTGCACATAGGCGAACCCTATAGGGCACTGCATGGCATACTCTCCATGGGAAAAGCACCCTAGAGTGCACATCATGTTTTCTTGTATGGAGAGGCACCCTAGTGGGCAATTCATCACATTTTCTTGCAAGTATGAGAACTCGGGCACTGCATCATGTATTCTCCATGGGATGTGCAACCTAGAGGGCACAACCAAGGCAAGCTCACAAACTGAGCAGCTATGGGTTCTCTTCTGTGCATTTTTTTTTTTTTTTAACATTTTTTACTAAAATGTATAGAATAAAGTTTCCAACTCTGTGTGGAGGATGTGTAGTATTTTTTGTTGTATTTGTCTATTTTTTTTTATAAAAGGTGATATGCTTGGTGTGGGAGACTAAATACCTAAAAAGATTTGATTATATTTTCATATCTGTAGTCATGGGAAAAAGAAAGTACACCCTCTTTCAACTCTATGTTTTTATTGATCAGGGCCCATATTCTTTTTGGAGAGAAGAGACTTTTTTCCTAGCCACCCTTCCATAAAAGCCATACTTGTTCAGTCTTTTTCTGATTATGCTGTCATGAACATAAACATTTAATGTGCTTACAGTAGGTCACATGGTGTAGCTTTTGGGGTTTTTCTTAAATCTCTGAGCATTAAACAGTCTGTTCTTGGACTGAATTTGCTTGGACCACCAACTCCTGAGAAGATTGGCAACCTACTTGAAGGCTCTCCATTTGTAAACGATCCTTCTTACTGTAGAATGGTGAATTTCCAATTGTTTGGAGATGGCCTTATAACCCTTCCAAGATTGATGAGCTGCAACAATTGTTTCTCGGAGATCATGGATGATGTCCTTTCTTCTTGGCATGATGTAGACACATGCCTGAGTGCTCCAATACACCAAACTGCCAAAAGATCTGCTTTTATAGAGGCTGTCACACTTCTTGATGATTAACTAATCTTGTGCATTTCTTTAGTAACACCTTGGCGCTAATTACTCCTATTTTTTCCCACCTGGTTTCTGAATGTTGGTTTATTTTTGAGGAAAAAATGACTACATATTGAAATCTGTTGTGTTTTATTTTTGTTGTCACCTGAGGTTACTTTGTTTGTTTGTTTGTTTATAAGTTGGTGAGGACCACACAGTTGTTATTTAGGCACTCTTCGATTTATGTGCGTCCAACATGAGTGCAGCTTAAAGGTCTCATTTACCAACAAACAGCAACTGAACCAGCTGGTAGATGTAAATAACTTCTAATCTAAAGGGTGAATTTGGAAAAAAAAAAAAAAGTCTATGATGTTCTGTTGAATGTGTGTTGAACATTCTGTTGAATTTCATTGTGTAAAGGGATAAGGAACCTTTTTATGGTACATTTGATGTTAATTGGACAGACATAGTAAAAAAAAAAAAAAAAAGGAGACAGAAATCTCTATCCAGGAAGTACAGTAAGACCAGTTGAGATGTAATACTGACCTCTGTGACCTCTCTCGTGTCTGTTTTGACTGGCGTGATTGATGGCAACATTTATAAAGGTCACAATGAAAAGATGTATGAGGCCAATGTGATTTTCAATTTTCTAGACAAAATGGGCCATTGACTTTCCCCCTAAGCAGAGAATTGCATCCAAATGACAAAAGTGAAAAAAATGAGCAGAATACATTACAGAAAAGTAAAATGTGTATATTTGCCATTATATGTTGTTAAATTCATGAGGCAATGAACAGAATGTTGGCCTCTAATACGAGAAAAAAAAACCTACATCAAGACAACGGCTCTATTACTATTGAAACTGACCCACAATCTATTGAAATGTAATGTTATCCTATACAGCTAATTGTATTATCTGTCTTTTTTGTCTTTTTGTTGCTTTAAAGTAAATCTGGTATTTAGATTAAAACAGTTTTGCTAAAATGCAGGCAGAAAAATAATTAGAATGAAGAACTTCATTAGCTAACATTTGAGAAATTAGGAATAAAGCTGTTGTTAGTAAGCTTTAGATAATGTTTTGCCATGTTATCATCAGAAGACAGGCTGCCTAAGGGGCAGGATTTCCTTTGGCGAAGATTTTTTTGTTACAACAGATACCTTTAGGAGCAAAAAACAGGGGCACCTGGAGGGCATTAACCTCTGAATGTGCCTATAGAGGCACTCTAGGGCAAGTTTTCTCACTTGTAGGAGCACCTAGATGGCATTTCATCTCATTTCCTTGCAAATTGGGGAACCCTTTAGGGCACTGCATGACATAGTCTCCACTGGAAAGGTACAGTACAGGGCACATTGTCATGTTTTCTCACATGAAAAGGCACCCTTGTGGGCAATCCATCGCATTTCCTTGCATGTAGGGGAGCTGATAGTGCACTGCTCCTTGTTTTCTGCACTGGAAGGGCGCCCACTTCACCATGGTTCCTTGTATGTAGGGGAACTCTTTAGGGCACTGCATCATGTATTCTCCACTAGAAGGGGACCCTAGAGGGCACATCATCATGTTTTCTCACAAGTAGGGGAACCCTACAGACCACTGCATTTCATCATCTTGCATGTAGCATTTCATCATGTTTCCTCATACACCCTATAGGGCAAAGTATCATGTATTCTCCACTCAAAGGACACCCTAGAGGGTCTGTCCTCATGTTTACTTGCATATTGTGGCACCCTAGAGGGCATTTCATCATGTTTTTTTTTTCCCCTATTTTTTTTTTTCTATTTAAAGGGTAGCCTTAAGGGCACTGCATCACTTTTTTCTTCAGTTTATGGCACCATACATGGAACTTTATTACATTTTCTTGCATGTAGCAGCACCCCAGAGGGCATTTTTCGAATTTGGCATTTTTCGCATTTCGCCTTGGCTGAAAAAAAATTAACCAGTTGATTACATTTCTTAGGCACTTAGGTCTTATTTTCTTGCATGTAGAGGTCTTATTTTCTTGCGTATTTTCTTTGTATGAAAGGAGACTGCATCTTGTTTTAGTCACTGTAAGGGCACATATTATGGCACTTTATCATCTTGCACATAGTGGAGCCTATAGGACACTGTATATTGTTTCCTCTACTGTAGTGGCACTCTAGAGGGCACTTTGTCATATTTTATCTACTGTAAGGGCACCCTGGTGGACATGAGTGTAGATTTAGACTCATCTATCTATCTATCTATCTATCTATCTATCTATCTATCTATCTATCTATCTATCTATCTATCTATCATCCAAAAGCATTTCATTAAAACAAATTACACAGATTACAATAACAGTCCAAATGAATGCGCACTGTAACTGTTTAAAACTTATACACATCGTTTAGTGTGACAACCTTGTTGTTGATAATAATAGGAACTATTCAAATAAAATTGTGTTAACATAATATAAGGCAGTTTTTCGCTAACTTGTTATATTGATAGCTATGGCTACAGTGTAATGAATTAGCTAGCTAGCTACAATATATGTGGCGTGTCATCAGTTGGTCACACCACATTATCCTACCTCCTGAGTACATGTTTTATATTTTTTACTGTCCCTCTTTGAACAGCAATGCAAAATAATCTGCTGGGCAGCACTTCTCTTGATCTTCAAAGCTACCTGTGCTCTCCCAGTCAAATGGCAGTAATGAAGTGTTGTGTTGCGAGGCAATACTTGGGCGATTCCAACTTGTGCAGCGGAGGGAGGCTTTTAGTATTTTATCTGATTTATTATGACAAACACACGATTGATTCAGAACATATTGAAGAGGTTAGCACATCTCCCCCCACAATATGTAGAAGTACATGTGCAGATTTACAATGCATCCCATCTCCCATTGTCTCTGACAGGTCTGTTCTGAGAATAAAATTCCTAAGAATCGAAACATATCATTTCTAATTACTTGGTTCAAACGTTAACTTAAAAATCTTTGAAATGTTTGGCTTTATTGCTCGACTCTTCACTATAGTTAAGTGCTATGTGCTTACTCACTATTGTTACAATAGGAAACTATTGTCTCAATAGGAAACAATACAAGGAACGAAATCCTGTGGAGTTGACCCTAAGCCAACAACAGATCTACTGTATTCCTGCAGAGAGAGAGAGAGAGAGAGAGAGAGAGAGAGAGAGAGAGAGAGAGAGAGAGACAGAGACAGACAGACACAGACACAGACAGAGAGAGACCTCATTTTGGAAGACAGTCTTCCATAGTAGCAAAGTGCAAGATAGTTAATGAGGGAGGTTTTCTTTGATGTGGCCTGAACAACAGCGGGGCACTGGGAGGGATTTGGGACAGAATCTAATTTGTCATCAGTGCACAGTCATTAAAGAAAGCAAAATCTTACTGAGTTCCCTCATTCTCTCTCATCTTCCAGGTAGCACTACTTTATAATGACCTCATTAGGAGTGGCGTTTCAGCAGGGGGAAGAGTCTGCATGGGAATTCGCAACACTTCTGCTCTCTCTCTGGTGGCATCAGGGCATTCTTCCTCTATCTGGATACATGGAATCATGACATGGAATAGGAACTAGAGAGAGAGAGAGAGAGAGAGAGAGAGAGAGAGAGAGAGAGAGAGAGAGAGATGGACAGTATGAATGTCAGTGCTCATTCATAATATTAAATCTCATGTTAACATAAAAGTCCATTTCAGCTCCATGTTGCAATTCTACCAATTGCAAAACAAAATAAAATAAATGAAAAGTTCAAAGGGGGTCAGTACTTACGCAAGACACTGCAAGTATGTAAAATAAACATTAGTATAAATAATAAAGGAATGTACCTTTTGCAAATATTTGATGTATACAGTAGAAGCAACACTTTGCTTTTATGAATTCATTTTCCATCCATCCAGTTTCTATTCCGCTTATCCTTCAGGGTCGTGGGGAACCTGGAGCCTATCTCAGGAAGCATCGGGCACAAGGCAGGGTACACCCTGGACAGGGTGCCAATCCATCGCAGGGCACACTCACACACACATTCACACAAACACATTCATACACTACGGACACTTTGGACATGCCGATCAGCCTACCATGCATGTCTTTGGACTGGGGGAGGAAACCAGAGTACCCGGAGGAAACCCCCGCAGCACGGAGAGAACGTGCCAGCTCGGTGCACACACAGGGCCACGACGGGACTCGAAACCCCCATCCCTGGCAGTGTGCAAATTCACTTTCTAATCATGTTCAAATCTTTGAAATTGCTTTCAGCAACATCCAAAATGAAAGACATCACATTAAAATGTGCAGAGAGCTGACTCGTGCATGACAGAGCGAGACTGAGATAAAGCACAGGCTCCAAAGAATCGTCAGTCAGATAAAAGAGATGGAAGTAATGCAGAGGGACGTCATTGATGTAGCATTCTGAATTCATACGCAGCCAAAAAAACAATCCAAGCTCAAACTTAGATTAGAGGGCATTGTGCTGTGGAATGATTTGCCTTAGTCCCCTTGTGGGGAATGCAAAATAAACATTTCCTGACAGAAACCTCTTCAGTGTATCAACAGTTACACACCATTTTTTGTCTGTGCATGATCTTACTATAGAAACAATATGCACAGGCACTACATTATAT
>JANDJT010000217.1:25843231-25856531 GCA_024331685.1 Stegophilus panzeri | reverse complement strand
AAAGACAGAGAGAAGGAAAGAGAGAAGGAGATAGAGAGAAGAGAGAGACACAAAAAGAGAGAGGTAGAGCGATGGTTGGTAGTCCAGAAGTCCATTGCAGCATGAACACACACATTCACACACTCATTCAAACCCAGAGGCAATTTAGAGTCGCCGATCCAACTAGTAGCATGTATTTGGGAGATAGGAGGAAACTGGAGATCCTGGAGGAAAACCACATAGATACAGGGACTTTTGAATATAAACATCGGTAATGTCAGTAAAATAATATACACAGTTTTAGCTTTCACTAGAGACTTTGGTGATTTATTGTGAAGCCATTTGACTACTATTGCAAACGAGTAACCAACGGACCTTTTTTTCCTCACATCCCACCATGAAATATGTGAGGAAATCTGTCAGGATATGATTACCACTCACTCCTTCAATCAAAATGGAATAACATGTAAAGACAATCCACTGCGTAGTTCTCACTCTGAAAAGCTAACTGTATATATAGAAGTGAACAGGAACGTGATCAATTTTGAATCTTGTGATATTAAAAAAAAAAAAAAAAAAAAACTGTACAAAAGATGCTCCTTGGGGTGTGAGCGGATCTTCAAGCTGAGACTCATCCCTTCATAGTGTCCATGCAACTGCGAAAACATAAGGCGCTCATATCGGTCATCCAAGAGCTGCATCGGTCCTGAGAGAGATACGGAAAGGGAAAAGCAGAGCAGATGTCTTTGGCTGCCTTCTCGCTATACACCTTTTTAATCCCCAGTCCCTTTGCATGTTCCTCAATGAGCCAGGAAGATAAGTATCATCTGGACTTGTTATTTATTACTCTGACAGAGATTTGTTGCATTTTCTTTCTTTCTTGTTTTTTTTTTTTTTTTTTTAGATAATAATGCAAAAATAATTCTCTACAGAAGTCGCGTCTGGGGAAAGAGCAGCAGATGTACCCGTCTTACATGGCTGGGGAAAAAAAAAAGACTAACACAAAAGTAAATGCTTTTTCTTAATTAACTCCATTGTGGCTTTGAGGAAATGATTCAAGAAAAAACAGACTGGTTACAGTGTCTCACATAAGTAATTTAGGGTGTTCACAGCAAACGGGGGTGAATATTTATGCAACACACAACATTTATGCTTTTTTTTTTTTTTAAGTAAGGGGATGTGTTCTTATAGGAATATGGCCCGACATGAACAGCACATCCTGAAGTGTTTTATTTCTCTTATATCACAACGATTACAATGTTTAAGCAGTGTTTGTTTGTTGTTGTTTTTTTTTTTAACCATTTATAGTTACAGTACATTAATCTAAAAAAAACAAGCCCTTTTCTCACCAGCCACTTTTTTTTTTCTCATCTTGAAGTTAATAAGACAAAAAAAAGAAAAGAAAAAAATTCAGCTTGTCATGTGACTGTGAAACCATAAATTTCTCCATCCTGAAGACTTTCCCATGGAGGAAAACCTACTGACCATTCCAGATCACTGACACTGGAGACTCCTTCCAAGTCCTCGTCGTACTGTAAATGTTCGAGTTAAAATGTTAAATAGCAAGCATCATCATATCAACTATTACTGTACTGTACATGCTTTTTCTTTGTTTATTATTAGTCTTAGATTACCATACGTACAAGTCCCTGTGAATGAGTGGTTACTATAGAAACGAATAGAACGTACTAGAATGAGCACCTTACAATAAACCTACAGTATCATTTACTGATCATATACAGTAATCAACACTTCCTGACCAATCAGTATCAAGAATTCATCACTGCTGTGGTGTAATTGTACATAATTATGGAAAATGTATAGATTTTTTCCCTCACATATTTCACTGTTATAGGCTCAAGTCAAGTCAAGTGAGATTTTTTTTTTTTTTATCATTCGTCTATATAGCTAGTATATATCAGAAAGAAATGGCGTTTTTCCAGGACCATGGTGCAACACAGAACCATAGGTAAGACTACATAAAGTGAAAATGAGTGCAAGAAAATAAATACACAGAACATGGGCTTTAAGTAAATATAGCAGCAGTATTGGCAGTAAAAATGCAGCTTTGTAAAGTGCAGGTGTGCAATGTTTCTGAGTCATATTTAACTAGCCCTGGTGAGCACTGGGAGGCAGCAGGGTGTTGAGTAATCTGACTGTCTCAGGGAAGAAACTGTTGCGCAGTCAGCTGCTGGTGGCATGGATGCTCCTGTACCTTCTGCCAGATGGCAGGAGGGTGAACAGTCCATGAGAAGGGTGAGAGGGGTCGTTCAGAATACTGCTGTCTTTGCAGGTGCAGCAGTTTTTGTGAGGTGAGGTGTCGACGGTGGGTAGAAAGATTCCACTGATCTTTCAGTTGTTCTCACGATTTGTTGTAGGGTTCTTGCGGTCAGAGGCTGTGCAGTTCCCGTACCACACAATGAGACAGCTGGGCAAGACGCTCTCTACGGTCCCTCTGTAGAAGGAGGTGAGGATGGGAGGGGTGAGTTCGGCTCTCTTCAGCCACCACAGGAAGTGGCCGTCTTGACTAGGCAGGTGGTGTTGAGAGTCCAGGAGAGGTCCTCCATCATGTGCACACCAAGAAACGTGTTGCTTTTAATCTCTCCACAGCTGGTCCGTTGATGTGCAGTGCTGAGTGGTCTACTCGGGGCCTCCTGAAGGCGACAATCATGTCTTATCGACATTAAGAGATAGATTAATGTCTCTTTCATGTAGATTCATGACATACAAATTCAGTTAAGTCCATTTCAGTTCCAGGTGGTGATACTGCAAAACTTGGAGAAGTTCACAGGGAAATGTGGCATACTTATGCAAGTCAGTCTACGTTAGTACTGATTATTTATTTATTTATTTATTTTCTCCGAATTACATAAAGGACGCAGTGAGTGGGTCTGTCACAATCAAATAAACAAGGCTGATCTCATGGCCGTTGAATTATTCAGCATTGATCACTGTAAATCTGTGGTGAGGAAGAACACCGGGAGGAAATTAGATTAAAAAGCGTTAACAGATGTTGAGAGCAAAGGAGAGAAACACGAAACCTCATCCAGCTGTGCCTTTCTCTGAGAAACCTGCCAGGTCAGAGCAGTCTCTCTCTCTCTCTCTCTCTCTCTCTCTCTCTCTCTCTCTCTCTCTTTCAAACATCTTTACTTCTGGCAGAGTGAATGAGTTTGAGTTTGGATGCCAGCAAAATCTAATTATTCATTTCAGGATGAAAAAAAAAAATAGAAGGCCAAATCATTTTGGCTCTGAATGATACACTTTCATTTCATTATTGCTGTATTTTCATCATTTCCTGTGAGAAATTAGCTGTTATTTGCCGTGTTGATGTCACTGAAGCTCAGATCCGAGGAGAAGGAACAGCAGAGATGTCATTACACAGTAAAAGATATCCCGAGACCAAATCAGCAACACCGCTGTGCCAGGACAAACTGTTTTGTTAACTCTGATCCTCAATTCTAATCAGTATTATTAGCATTATGCTAATAATTCCTTGACAGGCGGTTTCTGATGTGTCCCAGCATGAATCCTGGTCTTTAGCATATCAAAGCAGGTATTGTCTTTGCTATCATGGATGTGTCTGATTTGGCATCTGTTAAGTGGCCCTGCAAGGGCTGAAGTCTGAATTATTTGGGCTTGTTGAAATTAGAAATTAAAAAGTCCCACTGGCTTCTCCACTCATGAATATTCATGCGATGCAAATTTGAGCTGTTGCTCTAATCTACAGAGAGTGTCCTGGAATTGGATTTGGGTTTAATGTTAGCCCTGTTGGTGACGCAACATGCTCTTGAGTGTTAGTAAGTCCATTTAAAACAGGTAACATGCAAAATACAATATTAGACTGCAATACATTATAAATATGCATGAGTACAAGGCCAAAAGTTGAAATGACAAATTCTACCTGCCAAAAAGGAAGCCGGCAAGTAGATTTGCAAAATTGCTATGATAACGAAGCTACTGACAATGAATGAATAAATAAGTTCCGCCGTATAGGCCATGTAAGATATTAGAAGCCAGTTAATTTTTTTAAATATATATATCCAGTTAATAATACAACATTTATTATTATTAGAAGAGATGTAGTATCATGGCCATTTCCTTATTTCCTATTTTATTTACTGTTTCATTTTTCCTCCCAGTTTGTCTGACCACACTGTCACCACTCTGGCATTTATACCACAGGTGTGAACAAGTCATTGTTTTACAATTAAAAAGTATTACTGTACATTTTGACACTCAAATCCCATATGAAGGTTCAGATCCTACATTTTGAGTCAAGTCTGTTTAAGTCATAAGGCCAAAGTCCTAGTGGTTGAAATTTAAGAGTGCTTTCAGTGAAATGTACTGAAATTTAAGAATGTGGAGTCAGAATCTGAACAAAATGGATACATTTGGTTCTGTTGTCGTTTTGTTTGGTTTGGTTTCAAACTGCTCATGATAAAACAAACCACTAAGCAAAACAAAACAAAACAATAAACTTTGGTGAAACAAAACAAAAATCAAAACAAACCAAAACAAAAAAGATTGACTGCATGTTATGTATGGCTGAAACAAACCAAAAGACAAAACAAAACAAAAAACATAGTGTTGTGAATGGCTGAAACAAAACAAAACAAAAATACATTGGCTAAGGCGCATGTATGGCTGATAAAAACACTAAACAAAACAAACAAACAAAAAAAAATAAACATTGGCTGAGGTTTGGTTGAACCAAAGCAAAAACAAAAGAAAACAAAAAATATATATATTGTCTGTGTGTTGTGTATGATTGAAACAAAACAAGAGAAAACAAAATGTTGATTTAGTTTTATCTATGGCTGACACAACACAAAACTAAAAAAAAAATGTTAGTCAAGTGCTGTGTATAGCTGAAACAAAACAAACCAAAAGACGTGGGTGAAACAAAACAAAACAAAAAGATTGGCTGTATGTTATGTATGGCTGAAACAAACCAAAAGACAAAACAAAACAAAAAACATAGTGTTGTGAATGGCTGAAACAAAACAAAACACATCAGCTAAGGGGCATGTATGGCTGATAAAAACAAAACAAAACAAAACAAACAAACAAAAAATAAACATTGGCCGATGTTTGATTGAACCAAAGCAAAATCAAAAGAAAACAAACAAAAAAAAACATCGGCTGTGTATTGTGTATGTTTGAAACAAAACAAAAGAAAAATGTTGGCTGAGTGTCATAAATTACTGAAACAAAACAAAACAAAAATATTGGTTTAGTGTTGTGTATGGCTGTACCAAAACAAAAAATACTGGCTGGGTGTTGTGTATGGCTAAAACAAAACAAAACAAAACAAAACAAAAATGTTGTCTGAGTGCTGTGTGTCACTAAAACTAATTAACTAACCAAATATTGGCAGATATATATATATATATATGGCTGAACCAAAATAAAACAGATGAAAATTGTTAGATGAAAACCAAATCAAAAGACAAAACATGAATGAATGTTATGAATGGCTAAAACAAAACAAAGCAAAAAAACTAAAGTTGGCTGAGTGTTGTGTACGGCTGAAACAAAACAAACAAAATGTTGGTGAGTGTCGAGTGCGGCTGAGAACATGCTCTAAATTCCTTCTTTAATACAGTGATAGAAACATGTAATGGAAAGTGCACCCAGAAATCATCCAAGCATGGGAAACATGGAATCGGTGCTACAGAAATAGTTAATAAATACATGACAATCTAGTTTAAAAAGGTTTGTGCACCACATCCAGTGTTTATTTTATCACATTTGAGCAATGCTACAGTTAGTTTGTGCATCATGGCTCAGTTCAGCGACATGCATGTAGAAAAAAAACCCTGCTATAAATATGGCTAAAATATACAGCGTGTGTGAATCACTCACTGAAGCGATTCAGAAACGGATCACTTCCTCAGTCAAAGTGCGCCGGGGTTCACTTGGAAGTGGACCGAGACAGAGTGTGTTCTCAGCTGCGTATAGAACCGCACTGAGGCGGATTGATTCAAACGGTACATGTGGAAGCACCTGAACATTATGTTCTTTGGTCAGGTTGATTCTGAAATCCTCAAATGTGTGATTCGAGTCGCTTGATTAGATCCACACTTCTGACATCTACTACTTTGCAGGTATCAAAGCTGCCATTGCGAGTCTTTCTAGTTAAATCCACTTCCGTTTACTTGTTCCTCTCTTTCTTCGTTCTGATTCCTCGTGTTCTCTGCTTTGACCGCAGTTTTGCCTGCCCACTCACAGGTATGATTATTTAGTAGGTTCATCCTACTTTAACTGTGTCATCTGCTTGTGTTCTAACCCTTGCCACAGACTAAGATAACGATTGCTATACATTTCCATCCTCCGGCTCTCACTCCACTGTGATACAATAGAAAAGTTTTAGCATTGACCTTTAACGACGCTGATAAATTTATGCAGATCAGCTTCATTATTACACAGTGCAGCGGGTGCCGTGAGACAACAGTGGATGGGGAAAAAAGTGTGAAATTAACTCCTACTTACGTATGAATCAGTAAGAATGGATTAAGAAACTGTAAAGAGCTTGTCCATGTGCTGAATAAGACCCGGTAAGAGCTTTTTGTCTTCAATATGAATCCAGTGACAAATCCATTTGATTCCCATTATATTTTTCTTTTCTTTTTTGCACAGTCGCCTAGGGCGTCACCATATTTGGGGCGCCGCCCCACTGCCGCCCCCAGAATCCAATTAACAGTACCGAGCCACATTTAAGATTCCTCATGTCTTTTATTACCTCAGAAAAGTTTGTTTGGTCGAATTGGTTTGTTGGTGCCCCCTAGTGCTGATATAAATAAGCAGTAATATGTGCAAGACTGTATTAAGTGCAACACGACACTCATCACCATTGTTTTAATTTAGTTATTTATTTTTTTAATAAAATTCAAAAGTATATCATATATCTTATCAGTCATCATCGTTGGTGTGTCTGTGTGACTGTGAAGTGTGTGTGAGTGTCAGTGATGATTTCGTTTTTTTACGGCATTATGGACGATCATGATAATGGCATAATTTTTATGCTAATGCTGCTGACGTATAACCACCATGAGCAATTAAGATTGTTGGCTGAGATGCAAAATGCAGCAAGAAAAACCATCAGGAGCTCGATTTCGAAAGAATAGGCAAAGCTTGAAACAAAACAAAAGTAAGCTTATTGCAATTTCTATATCATTTGTCATTTGTGTGGTGTTAAATTATTTAGATAATGGATTTACAGTGAAGACTGGGATTGGTTGACTTCTGTCCACCTCTTAACAATGCTAATGATTAAGCACACGACGGACTGAGTTTTGCTTCCATTATAAGATGCTGTTATAGATGTGCAGTATCTGAATGCTTGCCTTGTGTTGCTAAAAAGTTCAAACCTGTTCAGTCGATGAAGTCACAAACCCTGATAGTTTGTCCCAACACCAAACCCCACCCCAGGCAGTGCTGGCTCAATGGTTAAGGCTCTCTGCTTACTGAGCCCCAGAAGGTTGGGGATTCAGGCTCTAGCACCGCCAAGTTACCACTGTTGGGCCCTTGAGCAAGGCCCTTAATCTTCTCTGCTCCTTCCTAACTTCCTAACAACCTGCTATATGTGAAGAAAATAATTTCACTGTGCCGTAATGTATAGGTGACCAATAAAGGCTTCTTCTAAATATATTTAGATAGTAAAGATGATTATAACTAATATGTATTACTTATTACTAAGACTGTGCTGACCGAAAGTTGAAATGAATGCAGGTACAGCACAGTGTTTAAATTATAGAATATACTGCGATACTGTGATTGTGCCCTGCAGTGGATTGGCACTATGTCCAGGGTGTCCCCTGTCTTGTGCCTGGAGTTCCCTCGGATATGCTTCAGGCTCCCCACGACCCCGTGTAGGATAAGTGGTACAGAAAACAGATGGATGGATGGATGGCATAGTGCCTTATTTTCTGATCTGTCACATTGCTAAAACACTTTATAATTTCCTGTACCGTATGATAGAATCCAAGCATCGTCTCTTTTCCTGTCACTGAGGAAAATGTCCAGAACATTTTACTTAATCACGGCTAGTGAAATGGATCATATATTATCTTGCTATGAGCATGTGGGACATATTATCAGGGAGCCACCTAGAAAGAATTTCATCTGCAGAAAATACCTGCAGTGTTGGAGAGAACTGGCGAAAAGTGATAGTTGGCTCTATGCATACACATTAACGCCAGTAAAGCACAAGCAAGCAGCAGAAAAACCATAATACAGGGTGGTTATGTTAAGAAAACTCCTGGACTCCTTTTTTATGGAAAAACAAAACCACACAAAAAACAAACCCCAACGATATTGCATTCTCATTTTCAAGGCAGTTCGGAAGATTGAGATAGCGCCATATCAACGTTTTACATCAACGCTTTATCTAAATTATTTGTCTTGGAAATAGTTCTGCCCTGCTCATTGGAAAAGCAGTGTATTGCTAGCAGGGGAGGTAAGTAATACCTAGAATGAATTTCTATCACTTTGTGAATATCTCACAAACACGCAGGTTGTTTTATTTTTTCTCTCTCTGTGAAATGTGATTTTCGTGTAATACTTTCATATGGGTACCAATTACAGAGCTTTCTGGAATATTCCTGTGAGTTTTTCTTGGATCTTTATTTATCCCAGTAACGACACATAAATTTGTTCTCCGTTTGTATCCTTTAAATCTTATTGATTTTTATTTTGTCTTTTTATGCGACAGGGTGAATGTGCAATTCATGCAAACTGTTTGTGTGTGTCTGGCTTTTTCCTTTCTGTGTTCTGCGGCCGTAACAATGTAAGCAATAAAAGGACTTCGGGCGAGGTGTTATAGGAAAATAATCAACAGTAGAGTATCTTAAAGCTAAAGGAGTTACTCTTCTCATCCAGTGTTTATTAGTATTTTCCAAAACCTGAAGTGTTTTATTGCTCTTATACCACAGCGATTTGACTATGATTACAATCACATAAGAACATAAGAGCAAAATGTCATACTTCTTATCCATTTATAGTTACATTTAATGTTAAGGAACGTCCATGAAACAAGTCCTTGTTATCACTTATGTTACAGCAGCTATAAACAGTCATTTCATCACCAGCCGCACTTTTTTTCTTTCTTTAAGTTAATACATTTCATTTAAAATAACAGTAATAATGAATAGAAAGTCTGTATAATAATAAATAGCAAGACTCTCATGTGGTGGAAAAACTCACCACTTCCTGAACAGATTGAAGAATACAACAGCGCTGTGGTATCCACCAAGCATAACAAACCCATTAAGCTTCACGTCTACTATTAATATGTCTGATTACAGTCTGAATTTTGATATTTCCATAGACAAATATCTGAAGCAATGGGACAACAGTATTAAATCGGTTGAATGAATGATCATTGATGTAAGACGTCGGATCTCTGATGTGTTGTGTATAAGGAATGGCATTGGTATACACAAAAAGAAAACAACAACAACCCATCCGATTGTGTTTGTAGCCCTCCGATAGACATAAAAGTTTCTTACGCAGAGGCCCAGAGTAATTAAGATCCCAAATAATGAGTAGTAATTTGTTTACTTATTGTCACTTTAATGAAGAGCCTATGAGAATCAATTGCCTGGTAAATTACAGCGTTAAGTCCTATTGCTGAATGCTCATGTTGTGAACTTAGTTTAAAATACGTACTTGCAAGAGCAAGACATTTAAGAGAAACAAAATTCAAGATCACGTTTAAATCATCTCATTTATTAAATCTACAAACATGACAGATTATACATTCATTCGCTCTTTCGAATCAGCACATCGTTATTTATGTGAAAATGTGAACTGTTATGAACATCTGAAAGTTGAGTTAATGAAATGACTGTTTTCAATAACGTATCTGAGGTGGGTGTTGCAAGGGGATGAACCGATCGCAAAATTTCAACCCTCCATTTTGTCATTCCTTTAGAATTAATGCTGTTATGTGATATTACGGATAATATCCATGTGTGAAATTTATAAACCATTTACAGAACAGTCTAAATGTTCTAAATGTGATATGAATATACAGTACACTAGAAAAGAATGAAAAACTTGGGGTCGTGCTGCTAGAGGAAAACAAGCAACGTCAACGACAGGGTGGTAACAGAAACTCAGCTCCATGTGGGGGCGCGTTTCTATAGCAGCACCCTCGGAAGTTTTTATTTGTCTTGTACTTTTATTAATGAATGACATGCTACACTTTTTTTGATTAGTTAGTTCCTGTTTTCACTTCCGTTGTTGCGGCTTTAAACAGTAGCTACCAAGAAACACACAGAATGATAATGAAGCAAGGCTGTGGGCTAACGCTAACAAGCCCAACGCTGTAGATTCCCACAGCCAATCACTGACAGTTGTGTCATATGATTACACAGAGTAACACGCCTACTACATTTGAGCTCCAGTGGGGTAATATCTTTTAGCCCATTTTCTATGACATTTCCATTATATGTCATTAGTAAATGTGGTTACAGACTCAGTCGTGGGTGTAATCAACATGAAGCAAGTGGATTATTTACTCTATCATCCTTTTCAGCCTAAAATGTGTTTGGAGGAGAAACTAAAAGCTGATAGACTGAGCGCACTTTACACGATAGGAAAGATGACAAACCGTAAAGGTTAGTGTTTTTTGGTTTTGAATGAAAGGGTCAGAACTTTTCTGTTTACCGTGTTTGTTATTCAGTGGAAAAACGCAGTATTAACTCAGTCGAGAATTACGGGCTTGAAACACAAAAATAACATTAATCACTAATGCAGCTCCCCATCTTCATTAAGTGTGTGTGGGGGTTATAATTTGCCCCAGTATTATTTACATTTACAATGGTAAAAAAATACCCTTATGGACTTTCATATTATTATTATTATTATTATTATTATTATTATTCATCCATCTTCCATATCGCTTATCATACACAGGGTCACAGGGGAACTCAGGCACTAAGAATGGGGTGCCAACCCATCGCAGGGGTCAATCGGACACACATTCATACTCTATGGAGAGTTTTGAAATACTAATCAACCTATAACACATGTCTTTGGACTGTGGGAGGAAACCGGAGTACCTGGAAGAAAACCCGTGCCCCCATTATTATTATTATTATTATTATTATTATTATTATTATTATTAACATTACTACTACTACTACTTCTGTACATATAAGACTTGGTGATATATTGTGTTCGTCAACACTACTATCACCACCAGCTGACACTGGAACTCAGTTGTAACCCTCACAGTACAAATCATCACATGACACAATGTGGATAAAATTCTTTCATCTAAATTTTCTTTCCCTATAAATTCTCATGCAGATGTGGACATGTTTTCTGCAGAGACAGTTTTATAGACAAGGACAGAGAAACTATGAGGTGAACCAATCTTTCAAGGTTAGATAATGTTCCTGTCACGCCATCCCATATTGTGGGAGACGAATGGCAAAAGTTACAAGCGATTATGCTTTTAAAAGCCAGCAGTGTTTTAAAGTATTTATCAAATTCATTTAAGGTGTTAAGAATTTTATGAGAATTGATGACCGTTGGCCATGAGTAGAGCATTAAAATGCCTAATTATCATTAGTGCACTCCTACATTAACACTACAATGAGATAGAGGCTAGAATTGTTTATGTCCTGGATTATTAAACACCAGACGTATAACAGAATCCAACTAATAGCGTTCATATTTCTTTCTCTGTCTCTTGCTTTCAAAATGCTTCACTAAGCCAAATCTCTGGACCATATAACTTAATTACAGCTACGTAGTGATAGGAATATTTAATACCATATCCGCTGATTATCTGGTAGGAATTATGGCTATTTACACTGAAAGCATTATTACGCCAACCTTTTTTTTACTACACAAAGTTACATCCAACTGCATCGGCATAAATAGCTTTTTGCAAAAATGCACCGGTAATTTCATATCATCCTCATCCAATTAATTCTGTCTCTGTTTTTCCCCCAATGTACCCTTGGACTGTTAACATGCTGTAAAAAGAGATAATGGCATGGTTTTCTAGGTCTCCTGTACATACTACTCCCTTCACATATTAATTTTTGATGCTCCAGAAACGTCATCTGGTTGGTTTTCAGGCAAGGAATAACAAAAATAAATAAATAAATGAATAAATGCATCTAATAAATGGTGACATAAAGCAATAAAAATATATTCATTTAGGTTCTTTCATCATCCTATCATCCTCAGCTTTAAATAATTAAAGGTAACATCTAATGTTTTCAATTTTGGCTTCCACAGACACATAGACAGAGACTGTTTCAATCCCAATTCCAAAAAAGTTGGGGCGCTGTGTAAAAACAGAATGCAGTGATTTGTAAATCTCATAAACCCATATGTTTTTCATGATAGAACATAGAAAACATATCAAATGTTTACACTGAGAAAATGTTTTAGGGAAAAATAAAGTAAATTTGAATTTGATTGCCGGAACACATCACAAAAAAGTTGGGACGGGGGGCAACAGAAGGCTGGAAAAGTAAGTGTTACTAAAAAGAAGCAGCTGGAGGAACATTTTGCAAGTAATTAGGTTAATTGAGAACAGGGCAATAAGATGATTGGGTATAAAAAGAGTATCTTAGAGAGGCAGAGTCTCTCAGAAGTAAAGATGGGATGGAATCTGGATGGACGTGTATGTTGCTCTAAAACCTGTATATACCTTTCAGCATTGATGGTGCCTTTCCAGATGTGCAAGCTGCCCATTCCACAGGCACTAATGCACCCCCATACCCGCAGAGATGCAGGGCTTTGAACTGAGCGCTGAAATGAAGCCGGATGGTCCCTCTCCTCTTTAGTCCTCTTTAGTTTAGAGGATGCAGCGTCCATGGTTTCCAAAAAGAATTTCAAATTTCGCTTCATCAAATTCAACATTACCTTATTTTTTTCTTAAAATGGTACATTTACATGTTTCCGATGTTCTGTTGTGAATAACATATGGGCTTATGAGATTTGTAAATCACTGCATTGTTTTTATTTACATTTTACAGAACGTCCCAACTTTTTTGGAATTGGGGTTGTAATTAGCTTGTCATTTGGGGGAACTTTTAAGGGTTCTATGTAGAACCTTCTGTGATGGGTTGGCACCCGGTCCAGGGTGTCCCTCACTTTGTGCCCCAAGTTCCCTTAGATAGGCTCCACGCTCCCTCACAATAAGTGGTATGGAAAATGGATGGATGAATGGATGGATAGATGAATGGATGGATGTTGAACCTTGCAAAGAAGAGGACAGATAGATAGATAGATAGATAGATAGATAGATAGATAGATAGATAGATAGATGTTCTATGTACAATCCTGGTTTATG
>JANDJT010000217.1:25827255-25839903 GCA_024331685.1 Stegophilus panzeri | reverse complement strand
GTTGGATGGATGGGTTAGATGGGTTGGATGGACTGGATTGATGAATGGATGGATGGGTTAGATGGGTTGGATTGATGAATGGATGGATGGATGGATGGATTGGTTGGTTAGTTGGATGGATGGGTTAGATGGGTTGGATGGACTGGATTGATGAATGGATGGATGGGTTAGATGGGTTGGATTGATGGATGGATGGGTTGCTTGGTTGGATGGATGGGTTAGATGGGTTGGATGGATGGGTTAGATGGGCTGGATTGATGAATGGATGGATGGATGGATGGATTGGTCCATATTTTGAGCACTCATTTTTGAACTGCTTTTGTAGAGCAATCCTGTCAAACAAACAAATAAAGGACAACAGTGGACATGGTGAAAGTGACATGGATGCCCCAGTGACAAATGTGATGGGTTTTTACAAAAATGTAAAACATAAGACACAGTGAAGGAAATGGAAATGTTCCACCACCTGCTTCCAAACAAAGGACCAGGACATTATATTTTCTACTTCATGCAGTGACAAATGTGACCATGTGATATTTGGACCACTTCATTAATCTTCATCACTCCATAAATCCTGATCAGGGTCACAGTGGATCTGAAGCCTATCCTGGGAACTCTGGGCATGCGGATGGAACACCAGCCCATAACTGGACACTATGCACATACATGCATTCACAACTAGGGGCAATTTAATATAGTCAATCCACCTACCATCATGTTTTTGGGAGTTAGGAGGAAACTGGAGAACCCAGTGTGGAGAGCATGAAACTCCACCCAAGCTCAGGATCGAGCCTGAACCCTTTATTTGTGGGTAAATCATGGTCACATGATTAAATTCATCTGCAAATCAATATAGATCCATCATCTATATACTACTATCTAACTACAGCACTTAATATTGCTCCTCACTTGAGAAATGGGCTTCATTTCAAGTTCTGAATCACTTTTAACTGAGACACCTCCGCACATTAATATCCATCATTTATTTCAACCAGGGCTTTATTCAGCAGCATCAGGCAGATAATAATGAACAGACATAATCACATGATCATGAGTGGGCCTTGTGTATGTTATGTCTGAATTTCAGATACCATTTCAGATACCATTTCACTTTGATATGCACTTGTTCATGAACAGATTCATGTACATTCTTTCCAGATAAAGAAAAGGCCATTACACTGACATTTACACTTACTCTTGTTTAATGTATCCTTTGTGCAATAAATATTTTCTTTATTACCTGGAAGAAAATGTCACAAGACTTGTGTGTGCGCGTGTGTGTGTGTGTGTGTGTGTTAAATCTGTCCATGAATTTTATAAATCCCTATAGACCTTACAGTATCATATAACTCTCCGTATGCTTCCCGATCTGAAACAGCTCTCTAAAATCGCTTAGCACCTTATTTATAAAAATCCATTACATAAATATTCTCAGCTAATAAAACCCTGCAATTAATATAGCCCACAAATGACACCTACAATCAAAGCTATGAGATGATCATAGATCATAAAAGAAAGATTTTAAAAAGCGAAGGATTGGCTTCATCAGGCCTGGCATCAGCTCCTCCTCTTTTGGGGAAATTAGGAGTGCGATTGAATTTTTCTTTCAGACCCAGACCACGAGGGAGCGTCATCCAACCCCAGCAGATGGACATTAGAGTGTGGTGTGAGTGTGGTGCTGTGGCAATTACACACAACCCTACTATCAGGATTCACATTCAATTCCAAAGTGAAATCAATCGAGATACACAATCGCAGGTTAGTGCCAAAGGAGCTATTGTCTCGGTATCATGACCAACACAGGAAATAAAAATCAATGAAAAAGCACAGAAAATTGAAAGACATTGCATCGAACTGTAAAAGATAGGTCAATATTTATACGAGGAAAGTTACTGGTATTCAGACTAGGGTTATGCACCTACTCATTTCAAATTATGCAAATGATGTGTATGTGTGTAGTTCACACCTCCAGTGTTGCCACATTATTATATACTTTTTCATACAAGCATCAGAGATGAGGTTTGGCACTAGCCTTTAATTCTAACACAATAATATATAAATTAGAAAATTCTAATTTTAATAATATTTTAAATTTAAAAGTCTAATAATAATAATATTTTGCCAAAATATTATACTGTTCTGTATTTTATTTTTTATATTTTGCATCGACAATTTATTGTACACGTGGGATCTATATGATACGATATGTTCAGAAACATATTCATTTGTAATACAGGATATCAAATTTTACACAACAGAAGACAATTTTGTTTATAGACGTGTAGGACGGATCATTTCGGCCCACTTCATCTCATCTAAGTAGCTAACTGCCATATCAGTAAAGTTAGCAGTAACTAATATAACAGGCTTAGCTTGCTAGTTAGCTAGCATGCCTAATTGATAGCGCTTTAACAAACCTAGGTAAAAATACAGGTATGCTTGCGTAAAATCTACATCAAGAATCTAGCTAGCTAACGCTAGATAGCTAGGTCATGTTGTTATGGTGGAGTTGCGAATGATTTAGGACACATTTAGCTAGCTAACTTTGTTCAGCTAAGATATGAATTTAAGGCATCTGACTTGGTAGCACTTCGACTTTCAATGCCACGACGTCCTCGATGTTGCAATCATTCAACGTCTTTAACAAAGTTGTAAGCATCAAGAGACTTGAACGTGTTCAGTTTCTCATAGTATAAATGCTCAGAGTTTTATGAGACATGTATATATGTCCAGCCACTGCAGGCTAGACCACTGCTTAGCCTCATTTAACCACTGAGAGGATGCCAAGCCATAATAATATTTTAGAGTTACAGCATTTGAAAATGTTACTTAAGCCAAATAGGCTGCCTGTGCTCCGTGTGTTTTAGTGCCTATCTATAATAATAAGTGGATAGCATTTTAGCTAATATGAATCTGATTCCTAAATAAAAAATTCTTGATAGATTCTTCAGTCAGATTATAACCGAGTAGCATCAGGCTACAAGTACATCTCTTTTTTCTTTACAAATGCCAAAAGGCTCCATAGTAGCAAGCCACCATTTCACTTTTATATGGATCTTTGAAAATGTCCATAAGATTATTAATGTTTCATGTCAATCCACATTCTTCTTCAAACACGTCGGAAAGCACTGTGAAGTTCAGTAAACTTTATATCCGTGTAAACTAAACGGTCTCTACAACAAGCCGTGTTTCTTTTTATGTATCCATTTCTTTCTTTTCCACATTAAGCCTTTGCTGTCCTTGTTCTTTTCTACACTCCACTTGCAGTGTAATACTAAAGTAATCTGAGTGAGCAACACACTTGACAATGCCTGCAAAGTGGTATAACATCTTCAATATGCAAAGCATGGTAAATGGATTATGTACAGGCGATGCACTTGCTTTTTCCTTCCTCCTGAACAGCAGAAAGGGCATGATAAGGATAACACGAAATGCTTAGTAGTACATATCACACTAAAGCTTTTACCTGCTCAGAATTCAGTACATATCGAGTAAAGTAATGCATTTTCTTTCCCATGCCTTTCTTATACTTAGATGTACTTAGATGTACTTGGGGAAGTGGTGGCTTTGGCGGTTAAGGCTCTGGGTTACTGATCGGAAGGTCGGGGGTTCAAGGCCAAGCTTCCATTGTTGGGCCCTTGAGCAAGGCCCTTAACCCTCTCTGCTCCAGGGGCGCTGCATCATGGCTGACCCTGCACTGACCCCAGCTTCCTAACATGCTGGGGTATGCGAAGAAAAAAGAATTTCACTGTGCATGTGTATATGTGATCAATAAAGACTCATTATCATTATCATAATGTCCTGTATCAGGTAACAGTAATAGTAAATGCATGATATTGACTCAGCTAGTAGTCTCTGTACGTTATGTATTATTGTCAGTACTCGTTTCAGTCGAAACCTTCTATTTTTTTGTTTATATTAGTAATCTTATGTAATCTTGTTTGGGAGATAATATATTCAAAATATTTGTTTTTGATGTCTGGATAAAGAAATTCGGACCAGACGGGCTAGCCTTCGCTCCCCACACTCATCAATGAGCCTTGGGTGTCTATGACTCTGTTGCCGGTTCACCGGTTGTCCTTCCTTGGACCACTTTTGGTAGGTAATAACCACTGCGTACCGGGAACACCCCACAAGACTTGCCGTTTTTGGATATGCTCTGACCCAGTCATCTAGACATCACAATTTGGCCCTTGTGAAAGTCACTCAGATCCGTATGCTTGCCCATTTTTCCTGCTTCCAACACATTGACTTTGAGAACTGACTGTTCACCTGCTGCCTAATAAATATATCCCACCTCTTGCCAGGTGCTACTGTAACAAGATAATCAATGTTATCATGTCACCTGTCAGTTGTTTTAATGTTATGGCTGATCAGTGAATATATGAAGGGTAAAATTAAATCAGCCAATCTTATCAGCCAATCTTTCTGCATTTTGCATAGTAACATATTTTAACATCAGAGTATGTGGAGCAAGTTCTCAAAAACACTCAGAAGTGGGCTTTATGAGGGGAAAAAAAGTTTGAATCCATTTGCATTATAATAAGCAAAATAAATAAACACAACTCTGACCACATCTTATGTCTTGTTAGTTCAGACATGAGGCTGTTTTCACACTTGCACGAGCAGTCCAGGGACATGATCTTTGGTACTCTTGAAAATGGTGGTCTGGGACTTTCACCAAACCATGGTGTGGCCCACAGGAGGTGTAGAAGATATCTGTTCTCAGCGCTGCATGCCAAGTAATGTGATTGGTTCAACTTGGCGCAACTTAGCGTGACTGGTTCAACTTCCTGTTTCAGGTTTCGTGGACTTGAGGAAAGGGTTGTTATGGTCATGAAGGACATGGAGCACCTTACTTTAGAACTGGAGTTCTGTAACTAGCTCCGCTTTGTGGTGTGACTGTTTTTCAATGAGAACATTGTGAAAAATGTACATGTACATTTTGTTCCAGGCTGCGTGGCTGAAAATCTTCTTACGTATATGAGATCAGCTCCTTGTTTGTAGGTATTCCTGCATGATAACATGTCATGCATCCAGAAAGTGCTATTCTTCCTCACTGCTACCAAAGAGAAAAAAAAAACTGAAAATGTATGTGAATGAGAATTCCCAGTTCAGAAGGAATTCTTCTATGTGAAAGCAGACCTGTGGTTATGAGCCCCTCCTCCACACTAGTACAGAATCAGTCCTTAGAGCAGACTCGAGTATTTGGGCCAAGTGTAAAAGTGTCTTGAATAAATCAGGGCACAGTATTTTAACTGTAATGTATTGGGATGTATTTTTACCTCATGTTCACTTTTGGTGAAATCTATTTTCTGAAATGACTAATGCACATATCGGTGCTCAAATGCTTAAACCATCTCAGAATGTCTGACTGTATATCAAGAGCTCTTTCTCTTCTGTACACTCTTGATGCTACAATGGAAAACATGCTGAGATCAGTAAAAGAGACCCTGGAGATGTGCTTTCTCTTTGGGGAATCCATCAGAAATAAACTTTGGTTTTATAGCAGTGTAATGTGCTTGACAAGCATGACAAGAAGGATGGATTTGTATGGGTTTTGTAGAAGAGAGATTTTTTAATGTTCTTACACGATGGTGCGCAGTGATGCTAAAATGCTAGCAGTCAGTGTTTATTGTATAGAAGCAAAGCTTATGTAGATTGTATAATTTGCTGTAATATGTTTTCACCATACTTGGACCAAACCTCTGGTTTCACTGTACAACGTGAACGTAACTAGAGGTGAAACATGGCTAACTACTCACCTGACTTCAGAAGAGAATAAAACAAAGCCAGTGAAATAGACTATGATGTTTATGTACTTTCCCTCAAAATCCTGATTCCACATTAACCTGCTGTAAAAATGACCAAATTTGTGTTTTCCTGAATTATTATATGGAGGGTAAGTTTATAAGTGCTAACAAGCTAACTAACATTTGCTAATGTTTGCAGTACTTGTTACGTAGATAGATTTCCCAGTTCTCCCATAACATAGTTAACTAGCTAGCAAACATAGAAATATGTTTGTATAGATTTAAATGCTGTTTGAAAAGGAAAACATAATCATTAAAGAAAACAGCTTTTTGTTTTCACTGATGTGGTGAACACATGCAGCCCCCAGCTCCAGCTCTGCAGCCAGTTTCACAGCTGTCATGGCTAACGTTTGTGTAATTAACTAAACTAACACAGGACAGTGTTAGCTAGCGAGCATCTTGGCCTGAAAGAAAGTGCTTATTTTAGTAGTGCTGCTTGGATCAAGTGGTCCCTCTTTAAGGCAGCAGTTCACTTATTGAGTTACTTTATACGTCAATCTCTTACTTCCTTTATAGATGTTTTAGCTAATAGCACTGTAAACTGAAGACATCTTGCTACCCCTTTTCAGTCCTCAAAATGGCAGCAATTATACAGTGTGAAATCACATGAAATGCTAGGATAGTGTGCGAGAGTATCAATAAAAATATTTCATATGGGGTCACAGGTCTACATTTATGAAGGAAGCCAGGATCATACTAGTACCACTATATATATATATATATATATAAACATATTCATGCTACATCTACCACATATTAATTCTTCAGTACTTGTGATCCAAAGGTTATTAGTCTTTTACAGCCTGTACCAAACACCTCCAAGCTGTCCACGGCAGATTACTCTGCAAAACACAGAAAAGTCGCTGATGAAGTTAAGCAGGAAATTGCAAACCCTGAAGCACTCAGAATGAGATGGAGGCTGGCCAAAACAATTGCTGAGTAAAAGACTGCAAAAAACAAATTGGGACGACTGCTCTGTACTGTAAATGGAAATAGCCGAGTACTGGATTCTGATGTTATGCTCTTTCCCATCAGGGAAAAGAAACCAATCAACCACAGCGAGGTCCAGCTAGCTTCAAGTCAACGCAGTACAATCTAATAATAATTATTTTACTTATATTATAATTTAAAACTAGACTTTGTGAAGATAACTAGTGGTAATGTACATTAAATGCTTAATTAGCCACTGTTGCTAGCTATTGCAATTCCATATAATGCATCTACCATATTGGAAGGAGCCAGTTTCAACCGTAAGCCAATGCAAGCGTATGGATAAATGTGGGTCTACTGCAAAAAAAAGTCAAACAACTCTCTTTGCATTCAACTGATTTCCCATTCCTTCCATGTGGCAGCAATGTAAACACATGAAATCATGTCAAGAGCTTTAGTTAGTGTTCAAATGAAACTTAATCTCAGTGACTTCGGCCATGGCATACTAGTTGGAAACGGGCTGGTTTGAATTTTTCATAAACGGCTGATTTAGTAGGATTTTCACCCAAAACAGTCCAGAGTTTAGAAAAAATGGTGCAAAAAAAAAAATCATCCAGACAGTGGCAGATCTGTAGGTTCTTTCTTGATAAGAGACGTAAGAGGAGAACGGTTTGAGATGACAGGAAGGCTATAGTGTCACGTAATGGATCAGTTAGGACGGATATAAGTGCAGTTAAAGACTTTTATTAGAGCGAGGCAGGCAGACAAATCCAAAACGGTAAGCAAAAGCATGGTCCAATAACAGGCAAAAGGTCCGGCGATCGGCAAACAGGCATAAACTGGGCAAGGCAAAAACACAAAACGAGAAACGAGGGGCAAGATCAAAAACCATGAAACAAAACACGAACAAAAGCTTGGCACTGTGAATGCACTCAATACTACGCAAGGTACAAAGAGACACGAGGGGTTTAAATGACAGAGGTAATCAGAGGCAAAACACAAGACAGCTGAAAACAATAATGGCACACCTACGGGAAACAACCAATGACAAGACAGGGGCGGAGACAGGACAAAAACCATAACAAAAGCACATGTAGAAAGTAAACAAAGTCAATGTCACTGAAGACCCAAAAGCATGCGTTCGCTAAGAGCTCGCGCATCGAACTCGCGCTTCGGGTCCCCGAGCTCTCTACATGCTACAGCGCTACCTCGAGGGGAAATCGTGACATATAGTAACTTAAATAATCACTCTTTACAACCGTAGTGAGCAGAAAAGCATCACAAATCATTAAAAAGTACAATTCGTTAACAAATTAAAATTTTAATCGTTTATGAGATGCTATAGTATAAGAGAAATAAAACACTTTCAGATGTTCTGTTGTTATAATTATGAAATAATCAACATCGAGGTGGTGAAAGTAACTCCGCTTTGCATCGGGCTGCGTCACACCATCCTGTCGTTCATTATTTTTTTCTAACAACGATCGTGATCAGGAGATTCTGCGGAAGCAAGGAAGCAAGAAAGAGGCCCAATTACAGTAAAACAGCGTTTTCGGTTCATAAGCACCCGTCTGTGTAAAAATATCCACCACATTTATTGTTCTCTGACTCCATAAAAAGCCCACTGCCCTTTTAGACGAATGTGTTCAAGGCCTAGTTAAAAGGCCACGTCCTGTTCTCGCATCACCGCTTGCAGAAACAAAAGGCAGTTGATTAAAATTGCATCACTCTTTTTTTTTCAGGAGAGCTACTCATTAACACCATGCATTTACCTCGTCATGAAGTGCAATATTATTTCCAAGGTGTCAGAAAACAAATAATGGACCAACAAATAGCCTTGAATACAATGTTTTTCCAACTGCATGTGCAGTACATTTATAATTTATAACATTATTTTATAAAAAATAAAAAAATAAAAAACACATTAACGCGAATGTTGCTGCTACAACTGAGATTTGAACCCTACTGTAGAAGAGTAAGGACAATGATGCATAAAAAACGTATTAAGGTTTGAAATAATATATTTTTACACATTTATTGATAAAAGTATTTTTTATAAGATGCATGCATAGCTTATGAATGTAAAGGGATTATAAAGCTCTTATGTATGTAACCTTCAAAACTGCTTACCTATTCATTCCAGTCTAAAAGTAGTTCACAACCAAGTGAACAACATGAATAGTATTTTTAATTTTTTTTTTAATTGGATTTCTTTTTTATTTAATAACCTACAAGAAATAATATAATATACATTACTATATAAATATAAACTCTAAAATCAAACAATATGGTAAATGCCATAGATGTAAATATAAAATATCGTAGTATAATACAATATTAGGATTGCCAGTCTCTCCAGCGTAAATGCTGCAGTAAAGTGGCACACACTTCTCCATAATTGGCCCATTATCAGTTCTGTCTGTGCTATCTGAAGAATCCAAGAGCTTTTTGCAGTGTCAAGAAAAACTCTTTACATAACGGAATGATGTATAAAAGGAAAATGAGATCATTTAAAGCCATATTTCTCTTAATGGTCAAGTATTCAACTCGGCTATCGTTTATAGTACACCACTAAAAAATCGAAAGCCCTTGCTATTTTATAATGAAATTCTGAGCTGACATTTTTAGTTCAAAGGAAAAACAAAACAAAAACTTTTGCGTTTAGGAGCCTTCAGTGATGTCAGTAAATATACAACAATCAGCCATAACGGCTGATAACGGCATAATTAAAACAGCTGACAGGTGAAGTGAATCACACTGATTATCTCATTACAGTGGCATCTGTTAAGGGGTGGGATATAGTTATTAGGTAGCAGTACGTTCTCGAACTTGATGTGTTGGAAGCAGGAAAAATGGGCAAGGGTAAGGATCTGTGACAAGGGACAAACTGTGACGGCTAGACGACTGGGTTAGAGCATCTCCAAAACAGCAGGTCTTGTGGGGTATTCCTGGTATGCAGTGGTTAGTACCAGTCAAAAGGTAACAGCTGCCTAATATCTTTGTGCCAGATGCCGCAGGACACCTTCAGAGGTCTTGTGGGCGGCTGTGGATCAGGTGGTAGAGCGGGATGTCCACTATTCGTATGGTTGGCGGTTTGAACCCCAGCACACGTAACTCCACGTGGCGAAGTGTCCTTGGGCAAGTCACTGAACCCTGAGTTGCTCCCGATGGCAAGCTAGCGCCTTGCATAGCAAGCAGGTGCTGCTACCATTGGTGTGTGATGGGTGAATGAGAACCAGTGTAAAGTGCTTTGTAGAACTGCTAAGGTTAAAAAAGCACTATATAAGTGCAGACCATTTACCATTTGTGGAGTCCATGCATTGACGGGTCAGAGCTGTTTTGGTAGCATAAAGGAGACCTACACAATATGGCAGATCTGTGTATGTAATATATTGTAGAAACACATACATACAGTATCCTGTCTGTGTCCTGTTTTACACGTCTATTTTCACATAATTCTGCATCTGCATAATTCTTCAAGTAATTCTGCATCTGGAAGACAAATGAGGCATTCGGCCAGGCTATTTCCACATCATTCGACTTCCTGGTTAAATAACCAGCAGCCGTACTAAAACATGCTCTTTCAATTAGTTTAGTAAAAGAAAATGAGGCCTAAAACAGAGACGAAACAACGTTATTAGTCCGTCATGTCCTTCTACTGGATACTGGGAATGCATTTCTCCAACAAAAAAATAATTGTGCACGGAGTTTAGCATTTATTGAAGGAACCTCCTGGTGTCAGTGCTTTGTATGGAGGGTTTATTCAGACCTTCCTGTCGGTCGTTTTCATTGCCTATTTAATGTCACTTTTCATGGCTTTGCAATCAATACATTTTAAAATAAATAAATAAATAAATAAATAAATAAATAGTGAATAGAATATATATTGAGCCACTTTTAATTATATATACCTCAATTGAACTTTGGCATCATTTGTTTATTGTCACATTTATCTATATATTTAATTATTGAATGGTTCCATTATATATTTAATTCTTTAATATATAAAGTTAAAAAACAAACAAACACCTTTCATGCTTTGTAACAGTCAGAATTGAAGCTGTAAGAGCAAAAGCAAATGGATGTACTTTAAGAGAGAGGAAAAAGAGAGAGGCAGGTGAAGGGATGACATAATATGATATGACATAAGTTGTAATACTTATAACAGTACAAGATGTTGGAGAATTATGAATGAGCAGTGGGAATGAGACTGAGAACGGATCATAGGAACTTACAGAAGACGACATTTGAGAGTTTGTTCTCAGGAATAATACAGTATGCTCTTCTTTCGATGGTTTGTTAGCACCTGGGCTGCTGCATCTGAAAAACGTTGCAGTGAATCACTGAATGTTCATGGTTCATCCAGAACAAAATGCAAGTTACAGCAGAGAAACTGAAGAGCATCTTGGTGTTTTGTTTTGGGTCTCACAGTGGTGAAAGCTTATTCCTGCAGAAATGGAAGAATTGCACTGTGGGTGAGCGAAGGAAAGGTCACCGATTTAAGAATAAAATCCTGAAATTGACAGCAATAGTATTTAATAAGTAAGGATGCGGTGATTGGAAGTACTACTTGAAGTCAAATTCTCGATTCTGATTGGTCAGGTGTTGATTCATTTTCTGTCAAAGCAGCACTGACAAAAGTTCTAGCTAATCACAAGTTATAAATGTGCTTGTTTTAATATATTATAGTAACAACCTAAATGGGGTTGTGTAATGGTGGACGCTCCATGGAAATGGAATTTTTTTTAAAAAATTGCTTAATTGTTGATTTCTGTGAGACGAAGAAGTTTAGTTAGCATATTTGGAAGGATGGATGTGTCAGTGATGTAAGCTAAAAAAAAAAAATCAACTCAACCCAAGAGATGAAATCTTGGGGGCGTGTCACTCTCTCGATTGTCATTAATATAAAGTCTGAGCTAGAAAGAAATCAGCACCAGCCTTGCTTCTCACTTCTTCATATCATTCTGAGTGTTTTTCTCATGACCATTAGTGTTGCTGTTTTGCTTGGTTCCAAGGGGTGCACGGTGGATCCTCTGGGGCTGGGGGTTCTATTCCTGCCTCCGCCCTGTGTGCGTAGTCTGCATGTTCTCCCCGTGCTTTGAGGGTTTCCTCCCCCAGTCCAAAGACATGCATAGTAGACTGATTGGCATCTCTAAATTGTCCATACTGTCTCTGTGTGTGTGTGTGTGTCTGTGTGTGTGTGTGTGTGTGATTGTGCCCTGCGATAGTAGGGTCCCCTGGGATAGGCTCCAGGCTCGCCCACGATCCTGTATAGGATAAGCATTACAGAAAATGGATGGATGGATGGATGGATGGGATTTGCCTTAATACATTTGCTGTGAGCAGATACAGTAATTTGATGTGGATTCCAAAAATAAAAGCTAATATCAATGTCTTTTTTTTATCTTTAAAAGACAAAGTCACTTCATAGAGATCTGTAAGTATTAAAGTCAAGCGTTTCACATCTATAAGACTTTGGATTTTAGTTTTAGTAGCATTTTAATATTGTTGAAAATTAAAGACATCGACTAAACCATAAAAGTTTATATCAAATGAAGGTTTATGTTAAATGTGTGATCACTTAACAAGTTTATATTAAGTGATCACGTTTTACTAGACGTGACAAGTCAGATGGTGATTCTCTAGATTTGTGTTCGAATTCTCAAGACACAAATTCTGCTTTATTAAAGTGCACCTATTATGGTGTTTCAAATATTCCCTTTCATGTAGTGTGTTATAGAGCTGTTTGTGAATGTTAAAAAAGTCTGCTAAATTTCAAAAATCAAAGCGCACGACCAACGGACTTACTGACTCCCAAAAGAACGAACCGATTCTGAACAGCTGAATCGAGTCGTTAGTGATTCCAGACTTTACTTCCTGTACTGACCTACGTAGGTTTGTAACA
>JANDJT010000217.1:25807890-25827149 GCA_024331685.1 Stegophilus panzeri | reverse complement strand
ATCAGAGCAGAGTATGCTCTCTGAAAGGAGGAGTTTAGAATGAATCCTTTAGAACGGATCATTTAATGAGTCGTTTGCGACACTGGGTGGAAAATTAATGCTGCAGTTTAAATTATGAGCACGTTAAAGTGTTTTTTTGACCTCGGATGTGTGTAAATCTATAGTATGAGAGCTTTAAAACAAAATTAGGCACGTTTCAAAACCATAATAGGTGCGCTTTAAGTCATGACCTTTGTGTGTTTCTCCAACACCTTCTTCATAAACTGAAAGATCAGTAATTCAACACACTGTGTTTCAAATGCGGTAGCTATTATGCCAATGAGCAATAGACAGAGGAACATCTTCTTCCTCCAAGCCATCTCTGCATTCCAGATGTGTGTTTCTGATGTTTCATGATCCTCCTGTTTCGCTCTTACAACCCTGTAGGGTGAAGTGAAAAGTGAGACAGCGTAGAAACACATCCTTTCCAACATTATGCTTGTTCCGACGTTATATGATTACATTTCTATAAACAACCCTGCAATAGTTATGTTCTTGACATCCCTTTTTTTTTTTTTTTAAATATGCGGTTGTGCCTAAAAGTCTGAGAGCACTAGTGAAAATGCTTCAGTTTGGCTTCAATATAACACAAAGGTTTTCATTGCAAACGATATTATCATCAATAACTTGAGTAGAACGTAGAATCTTAGACATATTTAAATGAATTTCGGAGTTTCTTAGTATTTTGGTATGTCCTCTATTTGCGTTAATGACAGCGTGAACTCGAGCTGACGTGGACGCCACAGGTTTGTGCAAACTCATTCGATCCATGTTAGATTAGTCAAAATGTTTTCCTTTCCTGCAAATTTCTTTTTCTTTTTGTTTTTTGAATTTTCTAAAATTCTAAAACTTTGTGTTTATTTCCAGTTTTAAATAAAAAAAATAATAAAATAAATAATAATAACCCCATTTTCCAATTTTCAAGGTGGTCTTAGACTTTCTTTCTTTCCCTCTGTATATACATTCAGGAAATCAGACATTCATAAAGCAAGAAATATTTGTTTTATTTCTCATTCTTCTTGAAAATTAACTTACTAAATGCGACAACAATTGCTCAAAGAAAGACTTTTGTATTTATCGAAAATTGCAAATCAAGGACAATATTTCAGTCATCTATATTGTTTGAGGACAAAGGAGTTCAAAATATAATTAATATTAATGTATTAATTTATGTATTTATTTCTACTTTTAAAAACTGACGTATGTCCTCGACCACATGAGCAGGCTTTGTGGTAATCAGTCACACTGGATCAGTACTAAACTGGTAATTGGCTCATCCTTATGAATTTTCAGCAGCTGATTATTATCATTATTATTATTCTCTCTCTCTCAGCTGCTCAGAGTGCTATGAGTGGTAAACACGGATGACTTCAGGGAAGTGAGTCATTTAATCCGGATGTTGGCTGATCAGACAGACAGACATGGTTTAACATCGGGAGAAATCTTATTACATGTTGATAATTTAATTGATCTTGCTAGTTCCTTGTTGTTGTTGTTTTTTTTTTCCCCACTCCAGGAAGCCCATCCATCCAGCTCGTTCCATTCATCCTCGGCCCAAACACTATTCAAAGCTGAACCCATAATAAACACTATTTTAAACGTCTTCAGTCTAAATGTGCCTTAAAACCTACTAAATAGAGACATTCACAATCAGATCACATCATCCTGTCTGCTCGTGATTAGATGAAAGTAGGAAAATTAGATCAGACTGTCTAAAATGATGGCTCTGTTTTTGTTTCCCTTCATAGACAATGCTGACATTCATTTTGGAAAAGAAAAGAAAAAGATGCATTATTTTTGACATTTCATATATATATATATATATATATATAGTCCTACTAACAATAGAAAAATGTCATTATTGTGTCATGTGTCCATCATAGATGCTGTACTTTAGCTATAGAAACAACGTCATTACTGTGTCAGGTATATATCATAGAACATTAAGTTTTTTTAAAAAGGACTTGTAGTGTATATGTCAGCGTGTCAAGATAGATAAGCAGGGGCTTACTTTACATTAGCTATAGAACAAATGTCATTACAGTGTCATCTGTCTGTTGTTGTGCATTAAGAAAAATAAAACAACATTAATAATAATAATAATAATAATAATAATAATAATAATAATAATAATAATGTACTTTGTTTATTTTAGTTATGGAAAAAATGTCATTATTGTGTCATATAAATGTTATAGATGTATATGTTATGACTCTTTAATTTAGCTATGGAAAAAAATGTCACTATTGTGACGATCAGGGGATTGTTTTACTTTAGATGTAGACAAAATGTCATTTTTGTGTCATGTACCTGTCATAGAGTGACAAAATTGTTAAAAAGGTGCTCTTTTTATTTACGTTATAGATAAAATGTCATTAGCACGTCATGTATACGTCATGCAATACTAAGATTACTTAAAAGAGTCTTGTTTTACTTCCACTATAGAGAAATGTCATTACTGTGCCTTGTCATTGTACCTGTCATAGAGTGTGAAGATAGTTACAGGGATAAACGGTTGCTTTATTAAAAAAATCAATAAGCCATGTGTTGTTCTGTTGTAAATGGGTTGCTTATATCCCCACTAATCCCCACTAATCACAAGTCATATGCGAATGTAGAGCACACTTAATGTATATTATTTCATTTTATTTTACGGCATTTGGCAGACACTCTTATCGAGAGCGACTTACATTTATTTAATTTATACTAATTATCTGAGCAGTTGAGGGTTAAGTGCCTTGCTCAAGGGCCCAACAGTGGTGGCTTGGTGGTGCTGGGGTTTGAACTCACAACCTTTCTATCACTGCCTATTACTGGTATATTAGTACATGACAAAATTGTAGCATATTACTGTTATATTACAACTGTTGATTATTGACTATGACAGCACATGACAGATGCACGACATGACACACATCTGACATACATGCTAACCATTAGAAAGCTGGTTTTAAAATTATTGGCACCCCACAATTAAATCCAATTACTATTTGTTTATTAATTGATTTTATTTTGTGTTATACTTGCATTAAGGGGGTTAATAGTTCTTATACTCTATATACTGACATGCAAAATTTATTTTAAAAAAAAAAAATATATATATATATATATAATGCAATTCTATGCAAAAGGCAGACAAATTGAAAACTTCTGACAATCTACAACTTACTCAACTTACTGTAGTCTCTACCTTTAGATATTTAGCTGTTTCATTTTCCAATGAAGACAAAATGATGAATAATAATTTTAAACCGATATATTTTTATACTGTTCAAGGTTTTTTTTTTTCAAAGTATATCACTGAAATATGCAGAATACCAACTGTTGGTCGACCTTCTGTTAATGCTTCATCGTTGATGTGATTTATTCCACGTGATTTTTGTTCCATCTGCAAACGTTCTTTTACGGTATTGCACCGGAAATATGTCTCTTTTATGATCAGCACATGATCCAATATGCTCCGGCCCATCTGTTTATCAGGGGATGTAAATGTGCACACTGCTTAAGTTCTTCATACTAACCTACAGACTGAACTACTGTAGAAGAACCATGAGAACATTTTCCTACTGTACCCCCATTAGGATGTGTAAATCGTAACGCGTGATTCGTCCTGAGATCTTTGAGTAAAGCACTTCTCTATGAATCCAGGGCTATCATTGTTCTTCCTTATGGAAAATCAAACCCATTTCACACGTGATCATAAGTTTCTTATGCATACACGGCACACAAAAGTTAAAAAGAAGTTCCGCTCCATTATGTTGTATTCTACTGTATGCACGAAGTGAATAGGAAGCGATTTGAAGTTGGATCATGGGAAAGAAGGGTTCAAGCTCAAGATCAAGCTAAATAGATAAGAAAATGTTTCTGTCGGTAAATAAGTAAAAATAACTCTGAAACACTGAATCTGAAAATTGTGTTAAATCTACCATAAAAAAGAGCCTTTAAAAAAGAGTAAGAAAGCATTCTAGTGAAGATTTCTGTTGTGCTATCTGGGGGAACAGCACTATAAGTGTATACCCATATCATTTATCAGTGTACTGTCTAAAAACACAGTCTTTTCACTGGTGGTTCCACAATTTCTCACTTCACTTCATTCGTTCTGCAAATTCCCTTACTTCTAGAGGTAAAAAACAAACAAACAAACAAACAAACAGGAAATAGCTCAGGTTTCAGCTCTTCAGAATGCACTTGAGAGCGAATCTTGTTCTGTGTTTCTCTAGGTTTCTTTCTTTTGCTGTTCTGTTAACTCTGTAAGTGATCAATAACTTCATCACTTCATCAACTGTTCGTCACTGGTACACAATATTGCTTTTATAGTTTATTAAGCAGGAATTTAAATAATGTGGAACGATGCAATTACTACTACTATCATGCCAAAAGATGATTATTTTCAAATAACTGCACATCCTGAAGTGCTTTATTCCACGTATACGACAGGAATTTGCCAAAGATAGTTTAATTTTTTTTTTACATTTATTTATTAAAGAGTGACAAATTGTATAGCATTGTGAGAAATGCATTTTTGAAGAATTGCTCCATTTCCCAGAAAATACAGCTAAGCAACTGAGGGGGGAAAAGGTATACGTACACATATACTGTATACACCATTGGTATTTCAGTTCTCTCGAGAATCCTTGGTACCCTTCTGTGTTTTAATAAACATAGAACATAGCGCATTTTGAATCAGACCACCCAATTTGTAGGTGAGAAAAAAATATTGGAGTATGTGATTGACAGGTGTATCTTGTTACCTAGGACCTAGGTGTGTCCTGTTAGATCGATTGTTTAAACAGTAAATAGCTCTGAACATCTACTCTGGGTTATATCCTTCAGTTTTACCTGTGAATACTGCATTTGTTGTTAAAAAGGATAAACCAACATTAAGATAAGAGAGCTGTCTATGGGAAAAAGCAAGCCATTAGGAAGCTGAGAAAAGAAGGCAAAGCAATCGGAGGCATTGCACAAACATTGGGCATTCATAAACAATACAACAACGTGGGCGGCTGTGGCGCCGGTGGTAGAGCAGGTTGTCTGCTAATCGTAGGGTTGGCGGTTCGATTCCCCACCCACCTGACTCCACATGCCGAAGTGTCCTTGGGCAAGACACTGAACCCCAAGTTGCTCCAGATGGCAAGCTGGTGACTTGCATGGCAGCTCTGCTATCTCTGCTAGTGTGAATGGGTGAATAAGAACCAGTGGAAAGCACTTTGTAGAGCCGCTAAGGTTAAAAAATAACTACGTAAGTACATTAATTAATATTACATTAACAATCTGGAATAGCCTGATGTTTTTGGCATGTTGCACCCAGTGGTTTTTGAAGTGTACAGACAATGCCTACATGCTGCATCTTAAAATGTTCACCCTCGTCCGTCTGAATAGTGCACGAGAAAACTCAAGTACGGATGTTTGTATGAATTATTCCTGCATTTCCGGATGCTGCAGTGATTGCGAGCTGTATTTGCTGCAATCGTCCTCTATTTCAGTGCAAGACTGAAGCTCTACTACTTATCCTTCCACATGTGTAAACATTGAAGTGTGGAAAAACCCACTTCAACACATTCTAGAGTACAAATGTTATAGCATGCTATGACGTTATTGATGCCAGCATGCAGAAAATACAATAAACATCAAGATAGTGTAGAAGTATAAAAATATAAAATATACAAGGACACGAAAATGAAAATAAAAGACGCTGCATCAACAAAAGACCAGGAGTCGTATGCATGTACTTTCATGTGCATTATTTCACATCTAACAGAATAATACGCTTATTAACCCTAAATAAATAAATAAATAAATAAATACATTAAGGATAATAGGATAAAATGACTGCAATGTAGGCATCTTAAGTGTAAAAGCACCATTAGCCAAGCCTCAGGCGTTTTCATCACGACTTCAATCCGACGCGAATTAGCATGCAGATGGCTCTGCTGCCACACACCAAGCGAGCCACTTAACAGTAGGAGCAATTAATGTGAGTTTATCTCGAATGAGTTACAGTGCAGTAGAGACGTCAGCCTTAAATATGATAGATGGTGCATGCAGATACCAAATGAAACGTTCCACGCCAGGCGCCGTGAGTGACAAGCTCACTAATTGCTAAGTTGGATGCTAATTTGTGCGAGTGTGTCCGTGATGGCTCATGATGCATTGCTGGACCAATCATGAAGTTTATGAATTGTAATGCAACACCTGGATAACTTTCTGTAATTCACAATGATCTATAAACGGGGTTGTGATTATGAATTACGGCGCGAGGAGTGTGCGGAATGCGAAATGTACTCGGCTGCATGTTCTCGATGATGTGAAATGGAAAGATGGAGGGAGGAACGAAGGTTTATCTCATCTCCTTACAGTGATTTTAGCCAAGTTCCCCACTGAGACTTGACAAATGCAAGCAATTTTCTAATTAGGTGAAAGGAAAGAGGCTTGTTTTACACACACACACACACACACACACACACACATGCATGAGATATAATAAAACAAATACAAGCTCACATTTATGAACAAATAAGTTCCTATTTAATGACAACTACATTCAAGCATAGCATAATACATAATGTAGGGGTTAAACGACTGATAATATTTTACTACTCGGCCAGTAGACGACTAGTCTAGACGACTAGTCTTTTTCCTAATTAAAGAACAAACTTATTTAGCAACAGCAAAGAATGCATCCAACTGCACTTCAATGAACAACCACACACAGGTTACAGTTTGCATGTCTTGCCTCAATGCTTTTATACAATGAAAATAAATGTAAAAAATTCCCAATATTTAAGAATGTACCAATTCTCAAAATGCACTTGTACGGATGACGTTACATCTCAGATGAAATCATTGATTCTGGAACTGAGTTTGTGCAGCATGGATGCAACATCTAGGAGGTTTTTCCACGTCTTTGAGCTGGCACGCTCAGCCCTAAACTAGCCAAGCGGAGCTGTATAGTGATGTGTGCACACTGTCCACTTGACTATAGAATTTGCCTTGCTGTTTTTGCCAACACCCAAACTACTCGAAAATAAGCATATTCACATGTGTGTTGCGTAAGCATGTGTGCCTCTGAGCATACACTTGCTGAATGCTGAATGCTGATTCTGGCTTATTATCCTTGCATATGGTATGGAGGCCAATATATCCTTGTTTTATCTCGATGTTCACACACAGCTTAATATTTTGCAGTGTATAAGCATGTACAGGAGCTACACAGTGTTACGTTTAAAATAGAAACTAAAATAATGTGCATTGTGGGAACTTTACATAAGGAATGTGTACCTCTGAACATATGCTGCTCTTTGCTGAGTCTGGATTATTACAGTATCTTTGCATCTGGAGGCCAACGTTAGTGGGACTGGGCACATGTACACACACACACACACACACACACACACACACACACACACACACGTTTGGAGTTGGCATCAGCAGTATAAGTGCATTTTGATGTTAAAGCATCCATGATGGTTTCAGGGAAGTTATTAGTGAGATTTTAGTGACTTATTACAGATATTCTCACTCCTTTACTCTTCTGACTCTTTTATGACCTTGTGAACTTTTTTTTTTTCCTGTATCAGTGAAATAAATGAGTGCTGCATTGCAGTGTGATTTCTCCAGCTTTCTCCACAACATAGTCCTGAACCTAATAAGTCATCAGTGTGACGTGTTTTATTTTTATTTTAGCATTTTTTTGTTGTTTTGTACTTTCATTGGCCAGTGCAAATTCATCCATGTTGATGGAATCAGAGTGGGCTTGCACCCCTCCTGTGGCTTCAGTTAAGGGGTGACAAATTGTCTCGAGTCTCTTGTGCACACTCTAAATAGCCAACGTGATGAATTGCATCATTCCTGCTGAGGCTGACTAAATGAAAAGAAGGTTTAATACAGTTGAAGCCTGGAGAAAAAAAGCCTTAAAGTGACTTTATCACTGAGAGGAGAAATGCCGGTATTCTTCAGTGCGATATTTTGAAGTGCCTAACATTTTAATGGTAGTGCAAAAATCTGGAGGTAGACTACAAACCACAGAGAAAATGAATCCCTCATGAAAATGTAATATCCTTTAGTACTTTTTTTTTCCATGTGCATTATGAGTGCATTGAGAACATATACTGTGTAGTATATTAAAGTTTAGTACTTCATCATCAGCTTCACTGCTATCATCATTGTTGGAAATAAATGCATCCTCGTTCCTATCACTCACGTCCTCACCGAATTCTTTAACCCCTTTAACGTCTTTTAAAATCCTAGATGAAGATCCTACATGAATAGAATTTTGCTGTAATCATCATCAGTGTATATTAAGTAAAGAATAAAACACTTGTTGTTGTATTTATCGAGACCCCAAGAGTAATCTTTTCTGTCCTTTCAGAGTTACGTTTAATTTTGTCCATGAACCAAGTTCCAGAAATGAGAAATAACCATCTCCTTACATAAAACTTCACAATATCAACAATGGAAGCTGTTCGTGTGGAGCGTCTGTCATACAATTCCCTGTGTAAGTTGTTACTATAGATACAAAGACATTAATATAAATGTGATCTGCTTCACAGCCAGAACATTCTGACCAATCAGAATTGAGCATTCAACAACTCTGTGGTGTAAATATATAAAATTATAGCTTGGTTTTTGGCAGCTGCTGGTAAACTACTACTATATTTATTTACAATAACAAGCAGTATAATAGTTCTAGTAATGGTTACTGTAAATTGTTGTTATTTCTTCCCAAATGTGTACAGTATTTTAATTGCACCTCTATAGTCACTGTAAAGCATCATCTTTGTAACGAATATTAATCCGAGTCAGTTGCTGCATAAGAAGATAATGATAGGGAGCAAGAATTGTGTGAACGTAACAAGCCTATAGGGCAGGATTATTAGTGGGACATAAATGGTAATGTTTGTATGTTTGTGTATAGACTCTTACAGCTGTCAATAACAATCAGGGGATTTAACTGTTATAGCCTTTACACTGACATCTCCATTCATCAGCTAGGGTTAGGGTTAGGATTAGGATTATCAGCTAGTCTCACAATATACAATATACAAAATATACAATATATTTAATTTATCATAATATGAAAAACTATACACTATTTATTTAAAATAGGCTTACATAAAAGTAAGTTGCTTTTGTGTTGAGAAATATATACACACACACACACACACACACACATCTATATATATATATATATATATATTTCAGTTCAATGTTATAAGAAAGAGAGATAAGCTACTATTCTTTTAAATGGCTTACTCCAAGTAATACTGGATTTAGAGGGTGGCAAAGCAGCAGACCCGAAAGGGCAACTATGGCAAATATATCAGGGGACTACATATAAGGCACTTGAAGACCCGTAAAAGCATGTGACTTCAAAATACATTGAAATGTCTCAAAAACAGTAGAAAATAATCCGATGGCTTCCAGACTCACTGGATGGTATCAGTGTCAGATTATTTCATTATGTCTCAGAAAGCAGTGATAAAGGAGCAGTCAGTAACTTCCAAAGGACCTGTTTAAGGACCTTTTTTATTACTTAAACAGTAGCAAAAGGATGACAAAATCCTATCAGGCTTTAATGATACCATAGAGAAGAGACTAGGAATGAACACAGGTGTGGGAGCTTTATTCAAAGAGTGCTGGACAACTGGGCAAACAGGATACAGTCTTTAAAATAGTTCATAAATTTAACTTAGGCATGGCCACAGGAGATTTTCAAAAGTCAGCTCAGCATTCCTCCAGAACAGATGTCAAGGTAATTTCAGGAACCAGTGGGTGAAGACATAAACCAATACTCATGACAGGTAAGTATTCACTGGGAAGCATCAATGAGGAATGAAACTCAAACAAACTACTCAGTCTATAAATTCACAGTATAAATTCATTCTTTTTGCCCACAACTGAAATGGAGAATGTAACATGCAGTGGTGGCTTGGCAGTTAAGGGTCTGGGTTACTGATCAGAAGGTCAGGGGTTCAAGCCCCAGCACTGCCAAGCTCTGGCCCACTTCCTTGAGCAAGGCCCTTAACCCTCTCTGCTCCAGGGGTGTGGCATCATGGCTGACCCTGCGCTCTGACCCCAGCTTCCTGACATGCTGGGGTATGCGAAGAAAAGAATTTCACTGTGCTGTAATATATATATATGTGATCAATAAAGACTCATAATAAACATAATAATACATGTTTCTCAAAGCAGGTAGGAATAAACATAGTAGATCCAAAATAGAACTCTGAAGTTGCTGAGATTCTAGGAAAATCGTGAAATAACAGTCTCACTAATCAAACACAGAAAGTCTCTTCTTCAGTATAGACAGCAGTTGTAGAAAACACTAATTGTACAAATTCCAATTCATGCAAGTAATACAGAAGCCCCGACATGGAGTGGATAGATATAGTAGAAAGATATAGAGAAAAAAGTCAGTAAGAAGCTTTCTCTACCCAACTGCTAGTGGAGATTTATTATTCTCCCTTTTTTTAGCTGCAGTTAGCTTCACCGGAGCGGCGCCAATCAAGCAGTCATGTCAACTTTACATTTTAAAGAGACATGACAACTAGCCTCTAAACAAACTTAATATAAATTATTGCAAATAATTAATTCATGAAATTTACCGTATCCACTGCATGAATTTAATCAGATTTGTCATTATTATTTTTTACTAAAATAAAAATATCTGATGCCTTATGTGGGGGTCCCGGATGCCCCCAGCCCCCCCTCAATTCGAGCACTGACTTAAACTCTTCCACTGGGGGCAAGGACTCTTAGGCTTTCTTTTCCATCAGACTCCAAGGTACTTAAACTGTTCCACCAGGGGCGAGGTCTCTCAGGCTGTCTTTTTCCATCAGATTCCAGGGTACTTAAACTCATCAACCAGGGGCAATGTCTCTCAATCTATCTTTTGTATCAGATTCCAAGTTACCTAAACTCTTTCACCAAGGGCAAGGTCTCTCACACTATCTTTTTCCATCAGATTCCGAGGTACTCAAAGTACTCCAGTAGGGTCAAGATCTCTCATGCTGTATTTTTCCATCAGATCCCAGGGCACTTAAACTCTTCCATCAGCACAATGTCTCTCATGCTGTATTTTTCCATCAGATCCCAGGGCACTTAAACTCTTCCATCAGCACAACGTCTCTCATGCTGTATTTTTCCATTAGATACCAAGGTACTTAAACTCTTTCATCAGCACAACGTCTCTAATGCTGTATTTTTCCATTAGATACCAAGGTAATTAAACTCCTCCAACAGAGGTGTGGTCTTCCCCCTCATTTCAAGGAAGAATCCCACCCTTTTCTAGGAAAGAACCATGTCCTCAGACTTGGAGCTGCTGATTTTCATCCCAATTGCTTCATACTCATGTTGGAGGTTCACTTCAGATGATGCCAGGAGAACAACATGGGATGTTACCTCTAGCCCTCTCAAACTAGACATCTCCCCAACCTTGCTTGCTATTTCAAATACTGTAACTCTAAATTATGCATTAGATAATGTCTGGAAATCTGACCTTCCATCAAAGGTGTATGTGAATCCTGGTCCTGTTGCATCCATTTTGCTGAGCATTTGCCGGAACCTGTGAGTGAGACTCCTTGGGGAGGGATTTGGTTTCCCTCCTTGTATGGATTAAACAGAAACCCAGACAGTGTGAGAGATCATCTGATAAATAAACCCTTATAAATAACCTTTGACTGTCTGTAATATCCTAATAGCATTTTAGAAAGGCTGCTGGATGTGAAACAGCTGAAATGTTAATGACCTGCCCTTTTTTTTTTTTGTATGTTATTGCACAAAACACATAACCTTAAGAGGGTATGTGCTCTCAATTGTCACTAAAGCATGAACACACACACACACACACAGCTGGGATATGAAAGAAGTCTACCCTGTTTAAGTGAGCATTTTTCCTATGGAGCAGCATTTTCTGCAAATAATTAATCACTCTGGATTCTTGGTGAGACATCATGAAACAAAACTAGATGAAGCTAGCTACTTTCAAGGTCACAGCATCACTCTGAGTCAATGAGCCGTCAAGATCGAGACACACCACATAGTTTTACATGCACATCATATTTCACTGCCTACACATCATTAACTATGCAGGTGTAGCTGAAAACCGAGATGCATCTTGCAGTTGCTGTGAGTCAAATAGGTTCCTCTTCCATCTATTCTAAGTCAACCTGTATTAAAAATATTTTTTGCCTAACTCATTCTGGTTAGTCACTAACTAAGTGAATCGCTAGACGACACAAATATCAAGTCAAACGTGATTATACACCTGTCGCTGTCCCAGTCTGTCCTCTTAATACACTCACACCATCTGCCATTAGGAGGATTACAAGGCATGGGAAACAGATTTGACAGTCTGTTCCTCCATCACGTCTCCTCTTTCAGCTCAGATCAAGATTTGCCAATTGCAAAAGTCCAAAAGACATCAATATAAGGTTGAATTTTTGGCATCCATACCAGATTATTGTTGTCAAGAAATGTCTTAAGGTGGATTATTTTGACTTTTTTGGAATCAAGCTAAAGACTATGAACAAGGTGGATTATTTACTCTGTGATCACAGTTTTCTCAAAATAGTTTTCTTTTAGAGAAAGAAATGAAGAGTAGATAGTAGATGCTTAATATACTTAAACTAAACCTATGTAGTTAAGATCGTCAATAACAAAAATAGATGGAATAACATTGCCTGGTCTTTTTCTATTGTCCAGATCTTCAACTATCCAGTTTTGGTGAACCTGTGCCTACTGTACCCTCATATTCCTGTTCTTGGCTGACAGGAGTGGAACCCGATGTGGTCTTCTGTCGTTATGCCTTAACATTTGACGTGTTGTACATTCTGAGATGCTTTTCAGCTCTAAAGAGTGGTTATTCAAGTTAGCATAGCCTTCCGATAAACTTGAACCAGTCTGGCCATTTGCCTCTGACCACTCGTATCAGCAAGGCATTTATACAAGAAGAACTGCCTCTCACTGTTTTTTGCACAAGTCTGTGTAAACTCTATAGTCTCTAGAGAAATTCCCAGGAGATCAGCAGTTTCTGAAATACCCAAACCAGCCTGACTGGCACCAACAACGTCACTCTGGTCACATGTTTTTCCTTTTCTGATGTTTGTTGTGAATATTAACCATGCAATGCATGATTTTCTGCATTGCAGTTCTTCCAAATGATAAGCTGATTGGAAAATTGTATGAATATACATGGTTATAGATGTTCCTTCTGAAGTGGCTGGTATGTTTGTATAGGCCAACACACATATACATATATAGAGTGATAGTGTACGTGTATATACTGTTCATAGAGGTCAGTTCTGGTGGTCTCTGAACCAGACTACATCCTTGGTTTTCATATAACTGTTTCAATTCTTTTGAGAACTTGCATTCTGAATTTGTCTCAGTAGTCCGACAAATATTTTTTTTTCCCTCTGTTTCTGTCACACATAGCTTTCTTCAAGGGCGCTTGTAGGCCAGCATGACAGCACCCTGCAAAGCAGAGCTTAATATAACAATCTAAAGGAAAATGACAGTGACAGTTCACCTTGAACAAGGAGGTGGGAAGAAACAAACATTTATATTGAATAAGTAGCATGCTGTGGAAACAGTTTTCATGTGAGTCCTGAACAATTCAGGGGACCCAGAATAAGCAACATAAAGTAGAGTATGTTGCACTGGGGTGGGGTTTGGTTGTTTGTCTCTCAGTGTGTGTATGTGTCCACGGAGAGTTTTCCTCAGGTCTAGCTCTCGTTTGCTAGTAAGTAGGTTTGCAGTTGGCTGATGCACACATAAACAGAGAGAGTTTAGCCCTGCCACATTGGTGCAGACTTTATATGTGTGTGAAGAAAATGGAACCAGGCATATAAATAACAAATTTCCTCTGTGTGTGTGTGTGTGTGTGTGTGTGTGTGTGTGTGTGTGTGTGTGTGTATTTCTAAAACCCAAGCAACTGAAGGTCCTTGGGGACTGGAGACAAACATTGTGCTTTCTCCCTAGAGATAAGAGAGCTGACAGATGGAGGTTATCACCTAGCTGTATATTTATTCATTTATCTTTTTTATAGCCATCTGTAAAACCTACGTAGTAGATGTAATATACATTTCACCACATAATTCATTGACACCAGTAAGAATTCGCACAGAAGTTACGCATAGATGCATGCTCAAATAAAAGCTAATATTTTAATGTCATGCTAGCTCATGATATTACTTCAGGAGATTAATGCGGTCAGTTATATCAAATGAATATTGAGTCATTTCATGTGGTTTATTTACAATCGTCATCTGTCCAGTTTCTGTCAGCCGGTGCCAACTGAATCCTCAGATTCCTGTTTTTTTTTCCTGTGGTTTTCTGCTGTCGTAGCACATGTGCTTCAAGGTTCTGCTTGTTGTGCATTCTGAGATGCTTTTCTGCTCAGTACAGTTGTAAAGAGTGGTTATTTGAGTTACTTTTGTCTTCTGTTAGCTTGGACCAGCCTGAACATTCTGCTCTAAGCTCTTTTATCAGCAAGGTGTTTCTACACATGCTAGGGACATAATTTCTGTACCTTTCTGTGTAGACTGTCGTGTCTGAAAATTCCAGGAGATCAGCAGTTGCTGAAATACTCAAACCAGCCAACAACAACAACCATGCGACGGTCAAAGTCACCTGGGTCACATGTTCCCCCCATTCTGATGTTTGATGTGAACATTAACTGAAGCTCGTGAGCTGTAGCTGCGTGACTGTATGCATTGTACTTCTGCCACATGACTCCCTGATTGGATAATTACATTAAAATATAGATGTACACCTCACACAATTTAACCAACTACCTAATCTGTGTAAATTCTAATCTTGTCATTTTTCTTATTGCTGTTTTGTTCCATTGAATTTAGCCTGTGCTTAGATTGTTCTATAGATTATCGTTTTCATGTCTGCTGAACATTCGGGTTTTGACAGCTGCCTACATTTTTGACAGCATACCTTCGATTGTGATTTTGATTTACCATTGTGTGCTAGTATTGCCTTAAATCCAGGCATTACACATGTGGAACATTAATGGCCCTCTCACTGTGACATAGTGGATGGTTTGACAGTCTCCAGCCTCATCGAGACAGACATATCACAGATAACTAGGACACTGAAGCTTAGGTAACAGTGTGTGCTTGGAAAATGTGCCTACTTTTTCCTGAGAATGCTAATGATAATGTGCACTCTTAAATTAGCACAGTGCACTCTTCAGTCATTTAGTAAGTGTTTATTATTTGTTAGGACAGGAGAGAAGTAAAGAGGTGTCGGGCAGGGACGTAACCTGGCCTGGGCATTGGGGGCTGTAAGCCCCGAAGAGTTTTTTCTTTATCCCTAAATAATTCTCCACTTGGGGCGGTTTGTCACTACGTAACTGAAAGCCAGTAAAAGAAGACAGCAGTGATGTAATTTTATACCTTCTGCGAACGGAGACAGGGTTTACAGGAAAATATGTGGACACATTCGTGTCTTATTGGCTGATGGCTCTCAATTCAGCCAAACGCTAGCCCACACAGTCAATGTGAGAAGAAATGGATATACGTCGATTTTTGTTTTTTAACCAGTAAAGAGATTAAAACTGAAACACTAACCTCCTCTGATGCTGAGCAGGAAAACAAGGTGTATAAATGTCTATATGAGTTCCAGTTTACGTGAACATGATAGGAGCAGAGCATAAGGAAAGATAATGTACTCTACATGGCTCTGTAGCAGCTAAACCCATACAATGATAGCTTAGCTGTACCTCCTCTTGGCTAGCGACACCAAACTAGCCTAGTTAGAAAAGTTTGATATTTGATCAGTTTGGTAGTCCTACAAACAGCGACAACACCCGAGGCAAGTTTTATAATAAATACAACTTTTTCTGATCATGTAAGTTACCTTAGAGTCTATAAAACAAAACTTAGGCTACTAGGTGAGCTGGAAAAAATGCATGGAGAAGAATCTGGGCTCAGCCCCGGGTGATTAACGGTCCAGCTAACGCCCCTGGTGTCGGGGCTGGAGGAGTGTGCAGCTGTGTCACCTCTGTGTAGGAACACACACACAAACACACACACTTTGACCCTACCTGTCAGACCCAGTTGTCCTCTAGCTAGTCATTAGCTCAGTTGTGCTGCGCTTGGCTGAGTAGATTCACCGCTCCGCTGTGAGACGTGTGAGTTTAAGTCATTTGCTAGCTGGAAAAATTTTGTTTTTGACCGTTTTGTTAAAGCAAGACACTACAGGTAGAAATGACAATTGTTGTTTTGGATAAAATGCATGTCTTAACCAGTCAATAGCATGTCTTCTTAAACTGTAACAGTAAAAATATTAAATCACTACAGAAAAAAAAAAATTCCACCCTCATTATCTGAAACAAAGCTCCGCCCCCCGTGGGACAATCACATCATGTCATATATCCTGCTATGTTTCCTGCTATACATATATGTCAGTTTATTTCTTATTATGATATGGCATTCAATTTCCTTTATAATCCACACTTATTTTCTGATTATTACCACACCTTATTGTCCGAAAGGTAATAACATTGATGATGGCTTAAGCTCCACCCATTGGTACAATCACGTCATGTCATATATCACTGAAAAACGTTGTATTATAATGATGTGACATTTCATTTCTTTTATAAACCATACACTTCCTTGAGTGGAACCACATGAGATCACATTTTATTATTCATATTTGAAAACATTTTTCTCCCTAAAAAAAAAAAAAAAAATCATACAAAGTTTTTTTTTTTTTTTTTTTTTTTTTTGCTATATTCAGAAACAAAAATCTCTGTCCCCATTCACTCCTATCCTGAATTAGAAGTTGCATGTTGATTATTTTTGTAGGATTAACATTACATAACATTTTATACTGGAAAATGGCCTAAAATAAAAATAATAAGTCATGAGAGGAAATGTTTTATGTAAATCAGAATGCCTAATACTACTTTATCCATTAAGTATAACCTTAAGTATAAAAGCTTATTGCTTTTATAAATCTATGTCAAAAACAATAACATAAATTCCAGCTTTCAATATATTGTATGATTTCACTTATTTTTAATAATATTAATAATATAAACTTTGGTTGCTAAGCAACATATCAAACAAAGTGTAGCGTTTTTGTTGCTTCAAAGCCTGGAGCATTAATATAGAATTCATATATGGTATTGTGATGTTCTTACAGATGTGCATACTATATATTAATTTTTTTTTTTTTAATCTGGCTCTGCCAATCAGATTTTTTAAATATATCATTATTTATCATTTTCTTGATTAAACATAGAAATTATTTTCCAACAAAGGTTTTATTAAGTATGCAAATGTATGCATGTTTAATTCAACAAAGCCTCATTTAAATCAATACATTTTCCAATTTTAAAAAAATATGGATATCAGAAAATAGCTGGCGAAGATTAATTGTGATGTATATTGTTTTAAAAAAATTCCATTAATCTGTAGTGTCTTGCTTTAAATGTGATAAATTGTACATCATGTGAGCTCTGGTGCACACACACACACACACACACACACACACACACACACACACACACACACACACACACCTGAAGGACAAGCTGTTTGGCCTCAAAAGATAAAAGTTGGAGCTCCATTCTGTTGATGAAGTGGCTTAGACAGTTTCAATGTCAATTAGATGGCCACATCTTGTCATCTCTCTCTTTCTCTCTCTCTCTCTCTCTCTCTCTCTCTTTCTCTCGCTCCCATTATCCTACTTAGAAAGGACAATAGACAAAATGCATTCCATTCTGTTAGTAAATTAAAATTGACATTAGCTTTTGGTAATCTGGCACCGATTTCCGTATCATCTCATCAGCAATGATCTATGAATGGATTGTCCGAGATTTTATCTGCAACGAGGGAAGGTCAGTCTGTCATTCATCTGTCATCCTCTTCTCTCTCTCTCTCTCTCTCTCTCTCTCTCTCTTGCTTTCTGCCTCCTAATCTTTCTTTATGCCACAGCCTCATTGTCTTTTTTTTTGGCACTTTGCTTTAGCTGGCAGACTAAAAGCTAAAGAAGATTCGTCAATGTTATCAGCTGCATTCAGACAGACAGAGGAAGTGAGGAAGACGACAGACACCTGCGCTTCACTGACTGAAAGATTTTCTCTTCGTATATTGTTTAGCGTTTGTGGAAATGCCAATAGAGCTCACAGTTGCAACTGTGTAAAAAAAAAAAAAAAAACCAGAATAGTTCTGAATGGCTCATTTCAGATGTTTTTAAGAGACAGACGATTTGACGTGTTTGTTAAAATTACTTTGAATATTGAGATTGGTTATTTTCATCGCTGTAACATTGGCTTTTTTTGGTTGTTGAAGAGCTCATAAATTACATTTATTGATATGGCAAGCACAAGTTGTTTATTTCAGGAGGTTTTCGACACTTTTTTTGGTTATATGGTTATCAATGAGCCTCGTAAACTTTCTGGACACAGGCAGGATGCATTATCCTGCTGAAAAAGGCCACCACCATTAGGGAATACTGTTGCCATGAAGAGGTGTACTTAGTCTGCAACAATATTTAGGTAGGTGGTACGTGTCAAAGTAACCTCCACATGAATGCCAGGACTCAAGGTTTCCAAGAAGAACATTACCCAGAGCATTACACTGCCTCAGCTGGCTCGCCTTCTTCCCATAGTGCATCCTGGTGCAATCTCTTAACATGATGTAAAAGAAAACATGATTCATCAGACCAGGCCATCTTCTTCCATTGCTCCATGGTCCAGTTCTAATGCTCACATACCCATTGTAGCCTCTTTCGGTGATGGACAGGGGTCAGCATGGGCACTCTGACCGATCTGCAGCTACGCAGCTTCTTTCTATCATAGCCAGCATTTACTTTTTCAGCAGTATGTGCTACAGTAGCTCTTCTGTGGGATCGGACCAGATGGGCTATCCTTTGCTCCCCACACCCATCAATGAGCCCTGGGTTCCCATGACCCAGTTCACAGGTTGTCCTTCCTTCAACCACTTTTGTTAGGGACTAACCATTGCATAACAGGAACACCCCACAAGACCTGACCCAGTTGTCTATCCATTACAATTTGGCCTTGTCAAAGTTGCTCAGATCCTTACGCTTGCCCATTTTTCCTGCTTCCAACACATCAACTTCAATTGCTGCATAATACAGTACATCCCACCTCTTGGCAGGTGCCATTGTATAATAATATAACAAAATATTTCCTTTATGAAATACCTCACCATGAGAGTAATTGTGATTTTTAT
>JANDJT010000217.1:25779536-25801287 GCA_024331685.1 Stegophilus panzeri | reverse complement strand
TGTATCCTAACAAAATGTCCAGGTCCTCTGGCAGAAAAACAGCCCCAAAACATTAAAGAGACACCACCATATTTAACTGTGGGCATGAGGTACTTTTCCATATGGCTACCTCTCTGTGTGCATCATAACCTCCTCTGGTGTTTATTGCCAAAAAGCTCTATTTTGGTTTCATCTGACCATAGAACCCGATCCCATTTGAAGTTACAGTAGTGTCTGACAAACTGAAGACGCTTGAGTTTGTTTTTGGATGAGAGTAGAGGATTTTTTCTTGAAACACGTCTAAACAACTTGTGGTGATATAGGTGACTTCGGATTGTAATTTTGGAGACTTTCTGACCTCAAGACTAACTAACTTCTGCAGTTCTCCAGCTGTGATCCTTGGAGATTTTTTGGCCACTCGAACCATCCTCTTCAAAATGCGTTGAGACAATATAGACACACGTCCTGTTCCAGGTTGATTCATAACATTTCCAGTTGACTGGAACTTCTTAATTATTGCCCTGATGGTGGAAATGGGCATTTTCTATGCTTGTGCTATTTTCTTATAGCCACTTCCCATTTTGTGAAGCTCAACAACCTTTTGCCGCACATCACACCTATATTCCTTGGTCTTGCCCATTATTATGAATGACTAAGGGAATTTGGCTTACGTGTTACCTCATATTTATACCCCTGTGAAACAGGAAGTCATGGTTGAACAATTTCCCGTTCCTAGTCACCCAGGTGTACAAAAAAGGTTAAAATATCAGTGGGAATATCCTTCAAATATATTTTTCTCTCATGAATTCATAGTGGTGCCAGTAATTGTTACACAGATATATTTAACAAAGATTTTTTTGATAAACCTGTGTTGTGTTCACAATTGTTTGATATCCATGAGAGCAGAGTATTTCTGTGGATTCAAACCCCTAACCCCAGAGATGTGGGGTAAATGTGCTAACCACCAAGCACTCTAACACAACTTGTAGACTTGCAGACTTCGTCTTTGTCATCATGAAGTATGCTTCCGTGTTTCAGCTGGGGTTTTGTTTCATTGATACATTTTAGCAAAGCTGACAAATAAAATTGAATTTCTGACCATGAATATGAAATATATCTTGTATGTTTAACTGACATCAATCATACAAACGATGCCAAAATTTGTTTTTACAATTACATTTTTTACACAATTGTGGCCTAATTTTTGATACATCGCTGGTAAAAAGAACCATTTCAGCACTCGACTGATTATTTAAGTTGTCATGCTTCTATATTATCCTTTAATAAAGAACCCTTGAAGAACCCTGTGGCTGCACAATGTCTGGCTTGTTCATAACCTCTAGCTCAAGTGCTTCCCTCAGTCCTGTAAAGCAAAGCTGTGAGCCTCCTGAGATCCAGATTTCATCCGGATCCACAGCTTGCCCAGCGAGGCAGTGCTGAAACACACTGAACCTTCACACACCGTTCCCTCTGGTCTCGTTACTTGTCCTATCACCAAAGCTACACACTTCTAATTGCAGCTGTTGACTGCACTCATGTCTCTGGATAGGTTTGTTTTTCTATCGACTCGCTCTCCGTTGTGAGATCGGCTCTCGGGAGGTTTGACCTGTTTGTTCGTCTGATAAGGAGATAAAACACTAAAGGTGAAATATTTAAAGTGTAAGACTGAAATCTTGATTCTGACTGCTCAGAAGGTGTTGAAGCTGATAATAGTTCCATGAAGAAGTGTGTAATGTAATGTCATACATTATCATTTCTATAGCAACGACATTTTCACAGGGATTGTTATTATGGTGATGTTTTCCATGTTTGGCTGGAGATGTAAATTGAACTTTTATGGAAGGAGTCTCCAGTGCCAGCGTTCTGTAACGGTCTTAGGACAGATGTTATTGCTGTGGAATAAATGGAATAACACACTTGGTACATGCTTCTTGTTATTGGAAAATAATCAACCTCAGAGTAGTAACAGTAACATGCTTCACTGTAGGTCACCCTGTAACTGATTATTTTTCTGTAACAGCACAACCCCCCAAGTGTTTTATTCCTTACATACTGTAAAAGGCAATTCAGCTGCTTTCCGGTAACCTATAATTATTATGGCTTGATTGTGTGTGTGTGTGTGTGTGTGTGTTCCAGCTTATGTATTTTTTCCAGGTTACTAAAAGCAGGCAATTAGCTTCTTCCATTGTGTGGGTGTTTAAATCCTTCCACACTTCTCCTCGCTCTCTCGCTATCACTTTAATTTTGTAAGCAATTTGTTAAACTTCCTTTTGCAGGACTTTCAGTGTGGACGAAACACACTCACACACGTTTCTCTGCATCTTTGTATTGTTCTTGCTGTAGGGTGTATCTGTGAGACAGATGAGAGGAAAGAGCGTTATGCTAAAGCGCTGAACTGGGACACTGCAGTCTTGGTATAGAGTATATCTCTCTCTTTGTCTCTCTCTGTGTGTGTGTGTGTGTGTTTCTCTCTCTCTTTCTCTCTCTCTGTCTCTCTCTAATCTCTATCACTTAGTGTGTTTCTCTTTCCTGTCTCTCTCAGACTCTCTGTCTCATTCTCTGACTCACTCTCTGTATTAGTGTTTGTCAATCTCTTTGTCTGTGTCTCTTTCTCTGTCTTTCATCTGTCTCTGTTGCTCTCTCTCTCTCCATATCTGTCTCTGTCTCTCTTCATGTCTCTCAGCTTCTCTCTGTAAAGAACTGAACAGGGTTGCTGTGATCTCTCTCTCTCTCTCTCTCTCTCTCTCTCTCTCTCTCTCTCTCTCTCTGTGTCTGTAGACTGTAAAAGGCTGAACAGGAAAGCTGCATTCTGTCTTTGTGTCGCTCTCTCATTTGTTGTTTCTCTCTCTCTCTCTCTCTCTCTCTCTCTCTCTCTCTTTGTGTATTTCTATCTGACTTTCTCTCTCTCTCTCTCTCCCTTTCCGTGAGATTGACCACATGCCTTACTGCATTATTTAACATTTACGATTATCGCTTAATGAGTGAAACAGCAATATTTTTAATGACCATGCGGCTCAGAGCTTAGTGAAGGAACTCATGAGTGACCTAAAGCGAAAGAGCAGCGTGTCTCGAAAGGGTTATGGACTATTTTGCCTCCAGCGTGTGGAGGATTGGGGTACAGGCTATTAATCAATCTACAACTTTCCTAAAATATCTAGGGTACCACGTGACCACTCATATTAGACTCTCCTACACACACTTCTCTCTCTCTCTCTCTCTCTCTCGCTCTCTCTCAAACACACACACACACACACACAAACCAACAGTACACACTAAGCCCATTCCATTTTGTGTTCTTACTACATTATAGTTAATTTAAAGTAATAATACAGAGAGAAAAAGTCAATAAATCAATAATAATACGCTGTGTACTAACAGCTCAATCGAAGTGAGCAGGCGCGCGCGCACACACGCCCACACACACACACACACACACACGTGCGCACATACACACTCACACACGCAAACAGTCGCACAGCCGTTCCCTTCCGCACGCCGCCGCGTTTCTTTTGATTGGCTGGCAGCGTGATTGTATGCAAATTTGCAGTGAGATGCAGCCAATCGGCGCGGAGCTGCGCTGCACCCTGAGCCCAGAGCGAGAGGTGAGGCGCTGCTTGTGCGGAGCTGTCCACTCCGCTGTGGTGCTGAAGGCAGGATAACAGTGTACACTTTGACCGAGGGAACATATCCCTACGATCGGAATACGTCCATCTGGCTGCTAACTTCACTTACGGATTTGTGCATGACAAGGACTTCGTGTTGAAAAAGGAAACAGGGTTTATACTCACAGACACACACACACACACACACACACATACATCCCGCATCAGCTGCACACTCTTTTTTTCCCCTGATTCCGTCCGATGACCTGTACTCAGACACACAGGTGAGTCATTGTTTTTATTCGAGCTTCTGGGTCAAATTGGTGTTAAAAATTGTTTTAATGTGCAAAAAAAAATGTAGCACAATTGGAGTCCAAGCAGTACCTGGAACGTAAACCACTTTTTTCAGCACCTCTTGCGCTTATTTGTGCCCCAAACCTAACCCTGTTAGGTTAAACATTAAAAATACAGCAGTTTGAGTGAACAGAAATCCAGCTGGAGCGTTAAACTTAAACACCATGCACTTGATCAAGCCGGGTTTAGAAAGAAAAATAAATATTTATGTAATGTTATGGACCAGAGCGAAGCTGTTTAATAAAGACATACAGTACAGGTTGTTATTTTTCCCCCTGTTAATCCCTGATCCTGAGTGATGTGGGGATTAAACCCTCCTGCTGGCACATCTCCATTCTTGTTGATGAAGGGTGGTGATTGTCTGATTATTATTATTATTATTATTATTATTATTAGTGGGGAGCATTGCTGCCTCGCAGTTCCAGCATTCCCAGTTCAATCCTGACTTTCATTACTATCTGTCTGGAGTTTTAAATGTTCTCCCCTCCCTGTTTTCCGGTTTCCTCCCACCTCCCCAAAAACATGCAGTTGGATTGGTGACCCAAAATTGCCCCTAGTTGTGAATGATTGTGTCTGTGCTGGACTGGTGTCCAATCCACAGTGTACTCCAGCCATGCACCCATTGTTCCCGGGAAAGACTCTGGATCCACCATGATTCTGGCCACAGTAAAGCACTTACTGATGACAACTTAATGAATGAATGAGTTATTATGTTAAGCATTATTATTATTATTATTATTATTATAGATCACTAAAAGCACAGAATAATTTCTCATCCAAGCAAGCTTTGCCAAGGTATTTAGGTACAGTAACTCTGTACAGGATGAAAGATGAGCTGGAGGTGGATTTCTGGAAGACAGTACTTTGTCTTGGCAGGAGTTTTCTACTCTATTGGACAGTGGAGAGCAGCAATTCCCCTCCATATTGGCAGCAAGATGGATTTGCATTTACTTTAGCCAGCTAGAATCTATACTTTCAATTCACTGCAAGCTAAAGTCTAAAGTCTTATTTCCACTGATCTGTCTTTTCAGAGTTTATCCCTTTGGCTCCTTTTAAGATAATATTATCTCTTAGACTCTTTCTTTGTTTTTAAATATGCCTTTTCTTAATTTTTTTTAAGGATTCATTCAAGCCTGTTGTAATGTCTAATTCAGTTTATGCTAAGTACACAGAAAACTCACTGTGCAGGATAATTGCAGTAGATAAGGCTTGTGCTTAATGTAATGCGAATTTCCAATCTCGCCTGCCTGAGTGGCTTTAACGGACACAGATTTCCATATGAGATAGACGTCACATTCACATCCACATCCACATCCTAATCCCTTCATTGCAGGCTCTCTATTGAAGTGATTGAGGCTGAAATGAAAAGGCTCTCCAGGAAGCGAGCAGGCAGAAACAAATGCTCTAATGCATTCTCCCACTCGCTCTCTTTCTCTTTCACACTCTCTCTCTCTCTCTCTCTCTCTCTCTCTTTCTCTTTCTTTCTCTTTATCCTGAGGCATGCATTGACACGCACTCACACAGATGCGCACGTACTTAAAACACTGATGCCTCAGACCAAAAATTATGTTAGCCATTGAAATGCAATGCAATGCTGACAAGACTGAAATATGAAACACAACATCATGACAGCAGCATAACTGGCTTTTTTTCCTTATAAGCAAAGGAATCACTCTACACAAGAGAATAACTCAACCCTTAAAAAAATTGTGTATGTATATACATACATTTACATCTGAGTTGGTCAATAAACTTCAACTGGCTTGGAGTCCATACTTGTTCTGTGTATTGGTGCAGAAAGGGTAACAGTGGTAAAGCAGAATGATGTAAACTGAATGTGTAACTTGTGAATTGGAAAAAGTCAATCCACAAGGAGTTTTTCTTTTTCTCCTAACATCCCAACAACACACAGAAGTGAATTTAAATGAGGATGTTGGACTGACTGCATCAAGCTGGCCTCACAGAAAAAAATCTCACATTGTACAAGAATTCTTAGGTCAGGAGTTAAATTAGACAGCACAATTTAGTGCCATTTTGACCAAAAACAGCTGGTACTGGCAGTGTCAGAAATTCTTGCTTAAAATCTCAGCGTGTGTTTCCTGAATGGTGCAACCGTAAAAGCATTTACTCTATCATCAAGAGATCGAATCATGACGATGTCATAGAGAGCAAATTTGGCTGGGCTCTTTGGGTGTGAGGAATAACATACTCTTGTTCCCCTGTCAATCATATCCACCCTAGATGGTAATGAAAATCTGTGAGCTTGTGTATTTGGAAGAGGTCGGATAGCACTTTCCTCTGAGTGTGTTATTCTGCCCTGACAGCTGGCTGTTTGGTGGAAATTGGCAGGTGACGAAATAGTGGAGGAAAAACACCACCAAAAAAAAAAATAATAATCTCAGAGTGTGACCACTGCTACAATGCTTATCTAAAAGCCACCAATAGGAGGACAGCATACTATTACACAAAACAGCACAAGCAACTGGAAAGAAAACATAGCTCTGGTTGGCATTTTGATTTCTGATTGGCATAACAGAACATAGTCATTTTCTTTAATCACAGGTCTACCTGGATCTTCACTGAATAATCTGACATGGAGAACATGCATTATCACACAGTCTGACGTAGAATTCAGCCAAGATCTCTTTGGGATCATCTTGTTCACCATCGCAAGTAATAATCTTAAAAGAAAGCTGTAATTGCTCCATCTAAAACTGACAGCCAGGTGACAAAATGGCTAGAGGTCAGTTAGTATCAATGGGAGGTGGTGATTGGTGACAGGAAGTGGAAGGGGCAAGAGATGTGAAAATTGATCAGATGTTTTTTGTTACATTTTCAACCCATTATGAAGTATTTTAGCTCTAATTATCCTGCAATTAATAAAAAGTCAGTGTTAGTGATACTTTCCAAGTTGGTGATATTTGCCATGCTTACTATTGCTGTCAGGCATTCGGTGTATCCAATAAAACCCAGTACAAATACAAATTTCCAGCTTGTTCTGACACTATTAAACAGTGCTTTGTGTACAGATCCAATTTATCCACAAAGCATTTATCATTCAGAATTGTATTTCTATCTATATAACGGAACCTCTCTACTCACATAAACAGTTTTGGATATCTTCTGTAGCTTGCAATGTAATCTTTGTTGCCAGTGACCTAACCAGGCGTTAGCGGTGAAACTATGACAGCTAGGAGTAGCTCAAAATAGGACTGCCTCCTACATATAGCAAGCAACTTTAATCTAACTGAGCAATGGTAGACAAAAAGTATTGCTGGTTATTAGCCATCCATCCATTTTCTATACCACTTCTCCTACACGTGGTCACAGGGAGCCTGGGGCCTATGCCAGGCAACTTGGGGCACAAGGTGGGGGACACCTTCAATGGGGTGCCAACCCATCATAGGGCACAATTCACAAACTACGGACAATTTGGAAATTCCAATAAGCCTGCAACGCATGTCTTTGGACTGGGGGAGGAAACCAGATTATCAGGAGGAAACACCTAAGCACGGGGAGAACATGCAAACTCTGTGCACAAAAGGCAGAGGCAGGGTTTAAACCCCCAAATCCAGAGGTGCGAGGCAAACGTGCTAACCACTAAGCCACAGTGCCGCTAAGCAACTGACGAATTTATCCTCATGCACTCGTAGTATGTGTGAAAAAATATTTGAAAGAATGAAGTTGTAATAAGGTTACAATGAATAATAAACTTACGTCTCAAAGTAACCTTAGTCTTTAATAGCATTCCATAAATTCCAGTTGGTGTGAAATCTCAAATGTTTTGTTGAAGGAATTCCTGCAAAAGCTTCAGAAAGCGAGTAGATTAACACATCTGGATGCCAATTAGAGAGTGTGATCTCTGAAAAGTCACGGGGTTCTGAGTAAATTGTGTGAAGAATTACAGGGTTTATATGTACAGTACACTACGGGTCAAAAGTTTAGAGACTGAAATGTTTCTCGTGAGCTTAAATACCTTTTGGTGCATGATTAAATGTTTGAAATTGGTGTCGTAGAGAAAAATATAACTGTGCCGACATATTCATTTCTTTGATTAGAAAACGAACATTTTACTTACAAAAAAATATTGGATGGATTTTAAACGTACGACTCGGAGGGAAATATTTCCGAAAAGCAGCCGATAAGAGTCCAGCATCTGTGGGAACTCCTTTAATACTGTCTAAAAAGCATCTCAGGGAAATTCCTCAAGAAATCGGGTGAGAAAACGCCAAGAATACATTTCTGGAAATTCTAGGCGAAAAGGCCGTCTACTTTGAAGATGCTAAAATACTCAATTATTTTGATCTATTTTGGATTTTTTATCACATCATAATTCCCATAGTTCCATTTGTGTTACTCCAGAGTTTTGATGACTTTATTATTATTATTCGAAAATGTGAGTGTAAAAAATGTAAATAAAGAATGAGTGTGTCTAAACTTTTGACTGGTAATGTATATTGCCATGGATTTGGAAGTTAAACTGTAAGAGCCAGTGAGGTTTGTGATTTTGCTTGTCAAAAGAGGAAGTCTTCAGTTGCTGTAGTTCGACAAATTTATTAAATAAACTGAAGTGGATTTTCAGACACACTGTGTTTGTTAAGCGCTGATCTTTCAGATTTAAGTGGGCTGTGCGTTGAGTTCCATTGTTCTGTGTGTGTGTGTGTGTTAATGCTTTTCTATTGTGATCCCAGAACCTTTTTGTACAAAAAAAAAAAAAGAGAGCACTAACGCACCCCCCAGGACGTGATCATTTGCATTGTTCGCTGTTTTAATTTGTTGCACGAAATGAGATAAAATGAGATAAAAAATGTAAGTCGTTCTGGTTAAGTGCGTCTGCCAAATGCCATGAATGAAATAAAACATGAAATAAAACACTTGGGGGCATGCTGTTACAGGAAAAAAAAAAAAAACAGCTTGGTATGATGTGGCCCAATGCAAAGTAGAGGTAGTGATACCACCTTAAAATGTATTTTCCAATAACAACAAGTGGTTTTCTTAAATTCCCTGTTGTACCACAGCATTTTCCAACAGTTACATGTTTTACTGCTTAAAGAATGCCAAGCTATAATTTTGTAACCATTTATGGTTACATTTAATGTTGTGGAACATCTGCAAAACATGCTAGTGTTATCACTTTTGTTATAGCAGCTATAAACAGTTGTTTCCTCACCAGCCTCTCTTTTTTTTCTCTCTATTGAAGGTAATAAGATGAAAAAAAAAATGCATCTTGTCATATTACTGAGAAGCTGGAAACTGGTCTCCTGTCCTTAAGATTTTCCTGTGTTTAGAAAAATGCTGACACTGGAGACTCCTTCCATACATTTTAAATAAGCATCTCCTTACAGAAGATTTCACCATATCAATGGTTATATGTTTTTATTTGTTAGATAACAACACTTAAAAAAAAAAAAAAAAAAAAAAAAAAATTAACCTTTGATTTGCCTTGTAGCTGCAACTACTCTCAGAGCTGCTGTTATAGAACATGAATCAACACCTTCTGACCAATCAGATTTGAGAATTCAACAAGGCTGTGGTATAACATTCATGAATATACAGTAGGTTTCTAAACAGTAGTGGTTCCACACACACAGATACATTTTTCAGCTTTGAGACTATTTATGTCATTGTCATGAGCAACTGTTTTGCAGCTCATGGTCTGTTGGTTTAATTTTTTTAGGTAGGTACACGCGCACATACAGTGATTTTATCGCTGCTAGTCGCCAGTCGGTGTACTATTAAGTTACTAGTTGGCGTTCCTACTACTGGTTGTCATAGTGACATTTATCAGTGGGTGGTGCAATTAGCATTCCACTCTTGACAACAAACCAGTTTTCTTGTCTCAAAAATGAAACATTCTTGAGGGAGCGCGTTGGTATATAAAATTCACCAGTGTATATACGGTATACACAAGATGAACGAGAAGCCGGGTGTGCTCTTTGCGATTGCGGCCATCTATCTGCGGTGGAAGTTCAAGCGCCAGACTGTCTGGGTCCACGAAACAATTTGGACTCGCAAGCAGCATGGCAGATCAGAGATCGCATTTGCTCTACCGTCTTCACTCCCATTAGTAGTTGCTGCACCAAGTCACTCCAAATTTGCATAAACTTTTCTTAACTTTGTCACGTCACTGGACATGCCCATATCTAGCCGCCAATGGCGGCTGCCTCTCATGTTGCTGGAAGTCACCGGTTCTCGTTGAAAATGAATGGTCTCCGGTCGCTTTGTCACTGCGAGTCTCTGTATGTGTGAACGTACCTTGAAGCTCACAAATGAGTAACTGTCAAATGAGTAACTGTCGTAGGCTGATTGTAGGTTGTAGTAACTATTGTAGGCTGATTGGCATTCCCAAATTTTCCATAGTGTGTGAATATGTGTGCAGTAATGAACTGTTATGAGTTGGAGCCCCGTCCAGGCTAACCCCCGCCTTGTTCCCCGAGTTACCTGGGACAGGCTTCCCTGTGATTCTGTGTAGGATAAGCAGTATGAAAAATGGATGGATGGATGGAGTAATTATTGCACCAATGGTCAAAAACGTACATTTCAGAAACACTAATAGAGGACCATTGGGGTACGAATCACACAGTCCCATCCTCTATGAACATTTTCAGTGGAGGAGTAGGAAGAGTAGACAAGATGGTTAATGACAGGGTTGCCAAATTGGGATATTTAAAACATACTCCCCGGCCACCAACATCTTGCTTTAAAGCAAATCAGCAGAATGAAATCTAATACATTTCCAAGTATATGGGTGTCTATGATACACAGAACCATTCTTAATGTAAGATATATTCCGAAGGTTGGGAGAGGGAATGAGGGATTATGGAGTGGATAATGTCCTTTTTCTAAATCCAAACATTTCCAGGTGTTTTATGTGTTGTTGTTGTTTTTTTTATATGTACCTGAGCTGGAAGATCAGTTGAAACCTGTGAACTATGATTACCTAATAATATTACCTTACAATTGAACAAAGGTATGGCTAAAACCATTCAAAGTGAGATGTTGTGATGTTGCGGCCATGTACTGGATGACTGCATGGTGTCAACGATATAGTCAAATGGCTGTTTTATGGGGTTACTGTAAAAATTCACTACATTCTAGCATGAGCCAAGTTTGATAGCTCCTTGACTTAATTTAGTTTGAGGCTATGTCATTATTAATCTCAACCTGCAACAACAAAATCTATGATGGTAAACGATCTGCACTTAAATAGCGCCTTTTAACCTTAGCGGTTCTAAAATGCTTTACACTTTTTCTCATTCACCCATTCACACACACACAAACACCAATGGTAGCAGAGCTGCCATGCAAGGCAATAGCCTGCTGTCCGGAGCAACTTGGGTTTCAGTGTCTTGCCCAAAGACACTTCGGCATGTTGAGGCATGTGGGCTGGGAATCGAACCGCCAACCCTACAATTAATGAACAACTCGCTTGTTCTACCACCTGAAATACAGCTTCCCTAAATCTCACGATCTCACGCCGCTGCTGAGCGGGAGAGAGGATTGGCACACCAGGTTAAAGTGTAGTGTGGGGCCCACCCCAGTACTTTCAGGCCTGCAGAAAAGTACCTACTCCAGAGCAGGAACTACTGGATCAGCAAGTAAAATTGGTCTGGGTTCTTCCAGTGGAAAAGTTCCTACAATGGAAACGCCCCGGTGATGATGGTGTCACTGTAGAACATGCAACATTCTTTAGTTATTGGTCGAGTTTCTCTCCCCATCTCTCTCACTCCATCTGTCTCTCCTTCTCTTTTTGTACTGAAGAAGCATGAACACATCCTTGCTAAGTTTTCCAGTCAGCCATTGCATTTTAATGGGCGCAGGTTGCAGCTGACTGCACATCATAGCACCCGTCCTACAACACAACACACAGAGTTTGGAACCTCTTACATCTGTTGCATAATACAGCAGCTCAGATTTCCTCTTTAATCAACTGGTAAAGGGAAAACCCACCCATGGCAAACACGATTCATTTTTTGTTTCCTACAAAACACAATGCGGTACTGTTGATAGTGGCCCCAGTAGGATTTAACTCTCACTTTACCTCACCCTTCTCAACTCCTCATCTGTACACTCAACTTTCATGCTAATCCCACTAAACACCAGCATGCTTGTCATCTCGTAGATCGCTAACTAGCCACATTGAGTCCAAATTCTATTTTGGATGTCTCATTAATATGACATTCAATGTTGCTGGAAAATGGTGAGTGAGAAAAGAAGGCTTGTTTTTAGGAGCTACCACCAAAACCTTTTGTTTGAGATTTTCCCCTCATATTAAACAGCATGGGGCATGGTGGCTTAATGGTAGGCATGTTTACCTCTCACCTCCAGTGTTGGGGGTTTGATTTCTGCATCCACCCTGTGTGCAGAGTTTGCTTGTTCTCCACATGCTTCAGGGGTTTCCTCCGGGTACTCCGGTTTCCTCCCCCAGTCCAGAGACATGCGTTGTAGGCTGATTGGCGTGTCCAAATTATCTATGGTGTGTGAATGTGTGTGTGATCGTGCCCTGTGTTGGGTTGGCACCCTGTCCAGGGTGTCCTTCACCTTGTGCCTTGAGTTCTCTGGGATAGGCCCATGCAACCCTATGTAGGACGAGTGATATGGACTGTGCTAGCAATCACAATGTCCCCTTGTGACATCACTTCTCTAGACAACAGCTAACTATTTACAGAAATAACAAATAAAAAAAAGAATCTTAGCCAGTTTTTGCTTTAACTGGTCACTCCCACCATCTTTCAACTTTCAGTGGACATCGGCACTAATCCAGACGTCATCCATCAACCATAAATCAGTCTAATTAATGCTTTGGGCGGCGATTGAAGCTCTGATTATATTGCTATTCAGTTGTATAATATTGTTTTCCTCGGAATGTGACTATTTGACAATGTCACCAGGATTAACCCTCCTATTATGTTACGGGTCAACGTGACCCATTTCCACATTTGAGATGTCTGAAATGCTGGTTAATCTCTCTTTTTCTCTTTGAAATGTTTTTGACTTTCCTCATTTAGGGTCACGAACTTATATGCAAATATTTCTTCTTATGGCTTGTCTCAGATACACCGTAATAAAGGTTTACTGTTATAAGCCAGTTTTTGCTGTTTTTGTGTGTATTTAATCCATGGAAGTCATTTTGACCCATAACATAATGGATGTAAAAAAAATTTGCAATGTAATAGGAGGGTTAAAGCTTTCTCTTGTCTCGGAGAGAGAGCAGATGCAGAGAAGTTCTGTCACTCTTGCACCAGGTATTGCATATATATTTCATAGCAGCTGGTATTTTTTTTTTTTTTTTTTAGTGCTTGATCTGGCACGGCGGAGCAGAGAATGATCAAAGCCATCAAAGTCTGGAGAGGTTAAAAAATGAGCTCGAGCACTGCTGAAGTGATTAGCTGATCGCTAATGCCTGTCCTGTCTTTCTCTCTCTCTCTCTCTCTCTCTCTCTCTCTCTGATTGCGAATGAAACAATTTCAGTAGCTTCAGCACTTCGGTCACATGACCTTGATAACCTAGAATAATAGAAAATAAATGCTAGAATTTGAGCACAGTGCAGCCTATGCACTAGCTGATTGGGGGTAATTATGGGATAAAATTCAAGGTCTGAAAAAATACATCTCCTTGAGAAAGCTGAGATTTATTTAATGCTCAGGTCCCTGTTGTCATTTTATCTCGTCTACGTTTAAAAAGCACAAGAAGTTCATTAGTTTGTAGTTTGGTGGAATCCTTAGCCTCAGACCCAGGGGAACACTTTTTTTTTTGTTCTCGTAGATGGTTACATATTACCTGGCATGCTGGAGCAGGCGTGATGAGTGAGACTGAGCTGTGAACCATTTGATTTGAGCGAACATCTCTGGAGATTCATGTAAACGCTGAGGGAGAGACATTTTCTCCTTGGGCCTCGGTTTGATTTGGCTGCGTTCAGATTCCAGAGAGTCTTGACTCCTTTTATTACAAAAACATTGTGGCGTGCAATCACGCTCTGTTTAACAATAATACCACGTCTGTTCTGTGTTCCCTTTCTGGTTGAATTGCTTCACTTCAGAAATTCATTTAAATGCAGTTTGTGTTCTGGGCTCGGGTGAGCAATTCACTCCTTTAATAAGTGAATCATCTTGGAGCAGGATTAGCATGTTGGACATGTAACTTGGATGGAGTTGATGTTGTGTAGCTGATGGAAGATGCCGGACAAGAGAAAGGTTTTGGGTTTGTTTTGCAGTGTGCTTCAGAGGGAAAACTGGATGAAGATTTAGATCCCCACCAGTGGTAAGTCCCTGAGATGACATGAGGAAGAAAGCTTGAGAGGATTCAAAAGGGAACCCATTGTCTTCTGGGTGATATCAAGTTTAATATAGTGGGCTTAAGGAAAACAATACTGTGTGATGGAAGTATGAGTAGATTGGGAAAAGGAGTTCTAGGATGAACACAAGATAGTCTTCATGATTACAGCAGCAGTTCATAGGTACAAATCTACATAATCCATGTGTGACATGGTCATAAACTGTATTTGGGAAGTGTAAATCTTTAGGGAATAGATCTGGTATGATACACGTCTGAAGAAAGTGAGTCACAAGTAAAAAAGCTACAATCAGAATATATATAAATAAATATAAAAAGCAAAGCATTCTGAGAGAGAAAATACAAGCTTTTTAAAAAATGTAATCAATATTAGCTTTAAAACTTGGGTAAATTTTCTTGTAGTTCTATTACACAAACATCTTTTGGGTTGTTCCGAGATATCTTGGAGGTTCTTCTGAGGACTTTGGCTCATTATTGTTTCTACCTTCATGGTATTTATATGCTGCACCACTAGGTTGTGGAGGAATTATGTTTTTGAGTTGTCCACATGTCCATTCCAAGGCTGTCGTTGGAATGGACACATGGACATATCTCAAGAACAATTGCCTGAATGTTTGTAAGATTTATATCGAATTATTATTATTATAACAAGCAGATGAACTGATTAGATTTTGGAATTGATCTAAACAGGGTCAAGGTCACAGCAAGGTCAAAGGTAGGAAATAGTTTTATTTCATTAACTTCCTTTATGTTTGAAGTATGAGTATTTGAGTCTTTAAAATTAATAATAAGAAGGACTTAGAAGTAATGGCGGGGGGATCTTAGGCAAAAATGTTTTTGCTTGTTTTTAATCTGAAACCTAACTAGTCTGCTACATTCTTCAACAAAAAATGTTGTTGGATATTTTGGATATGTTTCTTGAATATTCAACAACAAAAACTATGATTCTGTAAAAGCAGAGATATGAAAAACCCACACAAGGCCAAATCTCCAGTCCATTTACCTGCACAGCATTTGGAGTCAGGGATATTCAAGGGCCAGGATTAGGATTAGGATTATGATTAAACTCCTGTTTTAATCTGGCTAGAGAACCAGGACATGTGATCACATGATGATCAGCAGGTCTGTTGTCCTTAATATGAAACATTTGTGCTGGTCACATGCTGGTTAAATGTCAAGACCTTCACATATAAATGTACAAAAAAAAGGATAAACTGATAGAAGCAGCAAATAAGTGTCGTGTTTATTTAGGATGATAAATGCAAAATAATAAACCTGCTCACTGAACAATTTGTCCTAGTGTAAATAATAATAATAATAATAATAATAATAATAATAATAATAATAGTTAGTGTTTTGTCTAGATTGTACTTTTATTGCTAAAAGCATGAAAGTATCCACATCCATATATTTAGCAGGATATGATTATATGTAAGATGGCATAAAATAATAAAGGAACGTATAAAATAAAACATTAAAATATGATATTATGAACTCATCCAAAAGACCATAGAAGTGATTGTATTTTATGACACATTGTGAGAACATGATTCTCTGACATGACTATATGAACAAAAAATGTAAAAGAAGAAAATGATTCATATGAAAATGATTCCTATGAACAAAAATCATTCCTATGAGATTCATATACAGTAATTCATTCATACCAAATAAAAAAAAACATTGTTGGTATAATTTTGAAAAATTAGGCCGAGAGCAATCCTAGCATACATCGCTGGATGAGATGAGTGGAAGAGTTTTATTTACTTCTATTAAAAAAAATGGCTTTATTAATATTTTTTCCACATGTGCACCAAGAAAAAGTAAGAAACGTATAGCGAGACAAAAGAAATCCTGTGTGACTGCTACTTAAAAACAAACAGTGCCTCCATTTTACCAGCCAAAGACACCACAGCCCTGCCCACTTGTTTTCTACTGGTCCAAGGTTCAGGAAAAGTTCAATTTTTGGTCCAAGTTCACATTGATAAAGTCACCATGAAGCAAATGCAAATGAGAGTCTTTCATATCCCGTGTCTGTTCCCCATCAGTAAATTGTATTTTCTGTCGGGTAAATTTGATCTGTTTAAAAAAATCATAAAGGCCTTGTTTTCAGGCTGTATTGTTGTAGAGTGAGGGGTCAAAATTGTAAATGCCAGGGTTAAACTGTAACTGTTCGCATCTCCTTCTGACGTGTGATAATTTCCTGTGGGCTATAAACAAACAACAACAACAAAAAACCCTTTCTTTCGCAATTTATTATGCCTACATGTCTGTCAAGCATGAACGAAGAAAGCTGCTACTTAAAAACACGACAACCTACCACACACCTTAAACGATAGGTGTAATTGTGTGACTGTGTAGCAGCATTGCTTCTGTGTTTATTTTCCTCATATCACCACAACGCTTTCTGATAATTAACTTTTCTCATTTAGTGGCTTTTTATGCATGAACGGGATATCAAAGTGTTCCGTTGCACTCATGATAAGAAAAACAAGAATAGTTCAAATAGTAATGCTAGATTTGTGGAACAAAGACACAACCTGTGCTGCTTAGCCTGTGGCCATCTCTATATCAGAGGCACTGTAGGATATGTATGCAGATTTGGGCTCAAAATTAGCAGAAAGTTATTAAAACTGAGGATGTACGGTACATGTGTAGTAATATTACACAATCTGCACTTGCAACGTAATATCAAGGCAATATCAAATGAAATAAAACAACATAATCTATGACTTAAATCTTCTTTCATCTTGTTTCATCGATAAAGCAGACTGGATATACTCTAAACAGAAATATTAGAAACAGAAAAAAACATATTTAATGTACAAAAACAGTTTGTTACAGAGAATGTGACGTTTCACAAATCAATGAATTTGATGGAATTTACGCTTCAGACAGAGTCTATCAGCTGCTTTATTTCTTTGAAGAATGGCTGGACTACTGAGTTGCTACTATTAAACTTATTCTGTTACTCTTTATCATTTGAGATTGTGTTGGGATGGATGTGGCTCAGATGGTAGAGCGGGTTGTCCGCTAATCGTAGAGTTGGCGGTTCGATTCCCGTCCCACGTGTTTCCACATGCCAAAGTGTCCTTGGGCAAGACACTGAACTCCAAGTTACTTCTGATGGCATGCCTTGCATGGCAGCTCTGTAGCCATTGGTGTGTGTGAATGGGTGAATAAGAAACAGTGTAAAGTGCTTAGTAGAACTGCTAAGGTTAAAAAAGTGCTATATAAGTGCAGACCATTTATTGACATCACTACACTGATGCTAATGTTATGTCTATTCAGATTGTGAGGTTTGCCAGTGTAGCTCAAATAAACACTATCACCTTTTTTGCTGTTTATGTATTTGTGAGATTTTGCCATACACCCAAACATCAAAATAAAATTGACAAAAACAGAAAGTCTGGACTTTCCCCACATACAGTATAGTACAACTGTTTTAAAAATAGACTGATTTTTATTTTTATTTTTTTTTACATTGCCATGTGCCTGTCAAAGCATTCATCTGTTACCTAATGTGTGCACCTGTTTGGAGTATAGTCCTTCATTAGTTTCTCAATTTATACTCTTCTATTCCTTTGTTTCCTTGCAAAGTTTTATTCATTGTTACAGTGCATTTATAAATTGGTAATTCCATCTCAAGTGGCCTAATAATTGCAAAATTGGTTGCTTGATTGTTTTTAATTTTCCTACTTTTTTGAGTGATTTTGAGTGATCTCTATGTACTGGCATTGAGAAATCATCAGTGGTTTTTTTTTTTTTGTTTACTTGGTTTAGCTATGACAGTCATCTTTGTGTCATGGCACACAACAAATTTTGGTTATACAGCCTTATCTCTAGACGACATTACAAGGTACATGTACATATGCAGTATAAACATTCTGCACATTCTTGTTCCTCAGACTTAGAACTTAAGTCCAAATTTAATGCTCAAGATTGCTCACAGTTTGACTTTAGGCTCAATTTATAATGGGAAGCGGTTCGAGTCTCAATCTTAATTTTTTAAGGGGTACCTAGGTAAGAAAAGTGTGCATGCAGGACACTTCAGGTTTGATACTTCTAGGTTGAATATCTCTGGTGGGGGACCAGCTACGAACCTGAAATTTTGACAGAAATAAGTCCTCTATAATAGCATTCTGCTGTAAAAAATTTTGAGTTTGAGATTGGAGGTAAACTCTCCAGGACAGTGGACATTGAGGACCAGATTTGAAGAACCAGCCTGGTCTATCATATTGGTAGAGGTGTACAGTTAGTATGCGTGAATAGATTTTATCTAAATATAGATTTACGGTGTTCAGTTGGGTATTTTACAAATGAACAATGTCATAAAAAGAGCTGTGGTGATGTTTCTCCTGTGATAAAAGTAATAAGTGACTACAGCTTAGAAGTTACTGAGGATTCTGTAAACATCTGTATAACCAAACTGTGTTGTGTGCCATGACATAAAGATGGCCGTCATAATTAAACCAAGACCAAATAAAATCCCAACCAAACAAACAAACAAACAAACAAAACACAACAGGTGATTTTGCAATGCCAATACATAGAGGTAATCATTCAGAAAATTAAGAAAATGAAAAATAGTCGAGCAACCTGCATTGGACCAATATAGCTGGAATGACCCAAGCTTTACTTTTAGTGTTCCGTGGTTCTTTGTTTTTAGTTGTTATGACCTTTGTCTGTTTTCATGTTTGGATTATGGATTATCCTGGTTCGTTGTTATCTGTCTCTGCTCTGACCCTGGCTTTTATAATGATTACATGATGTGCCCTAATACATAAGAGTTTAAACACATTCTCTAAATCCTACAATCTTTAGGTTTTAATCTGAAAACAATTAACATTTAACATAGATTGTTAATAGAGGCTAAATTGTTAAGGAGCATAAACTGAAAGAAAAAAAAAAACTCATACAAAAATTCATACTGCTCTTGGACAGGGTCCATCACAATACTAGGATGAACTTAATTCAGGCAAATCCATCCATGTGAAAAATGCTCAAAACCAAAACTCTAAGACTAGAAGAAATGTGGGACAAACTTATCAGGTATGGCCAAGACTGAGATGTGGAGAAAACACGAAGGAAACAAAACGTTCATGATAATGACTTACAGCCAGCGGAACCTTATTTTATGAATCCCATAATGCCTATATAAAGTTCAGAGTAATAAATAATTTTTAATTTAATTAAGCTGAATTTTGAACTTTAGTTACAATCTATTGTTTTATTAACATTTTGTAAACCAATTTTGTGGAACTTTTTTGAGGTTTAGAAATAACTCAATCGAAATAAGAATGACAGAAATTGGCAGTTAACAGTATCTTTTATGTTAGACTGCTACCACCTATTCCTCATTGCTTACAAAAAAAAAAAAAGAAAAGAAAAAAAAAGTGGCGAGACAGTTGAAAAAGTGCTGCGCACTGATACAACCATGCACAATCTATATTCAGGTATTTAGAGCCAAATCAATGCTAATAGTGGTTACACTGTCTGAGTCTGCAGGACAAAGGGTGACCTTGGTGTCTAAGAACACTCATCGATTTAATGTAAGCTCAACTCTAAAAGCACAGCGGTTCACAGAAAGTTCAGAGTACTTCACTGAATAATAAATGAACTCAGATAACATATGTTTCTGTTTTTATCCTTTTAGCCAGATGCTGAAGACTCACAAATCTGCCTTTAGGACCCGCAGTAGAACCTTGACATTTGTGCATCAGTTGCATAAAGATTGTTCGATCACAGTGGAGTGGAGTGGATTAAGTTTCAAATGTACATGAAAGGAATGGTCTGGTTTTTTTTTTTTCCTTCATATTTACATACAGTTAGGTAGTTTGATGATAGAAAGTTTAAACTGGCAAAATTAACCCATTATTTCTCATTTCACTGGATGTCACTGTCAAAATACTAAGAAGCAGCAAGACTATTGCTTATACCTGCTAGTTTCATAAATTTGAATCTGAATTGTGTTTATTTTTTTTTATTATTATTATTATTTTTTTTTTTTTTACATTCATGCTCAAACTCATTCATAGTAAATTTGTTAAAAACAGTTTCTTTTATGTATTTCAGCCCAATTTTGCTCTTTTTGGTTGTGAGTTTCTTGGAACAGATGCAATCACAGTTAAGTTTTTCTTCAAGGAAAGAAGTGCAGGCAAATTCAAATCAATAGGCAAGCTGAGGGTCAGAAAACAGGCAAGTCAGGCAATCAGCAAACAAGACAAACTGGGCAAAGGCAAAAACGAGAAACAGGGAAACTAACAAAATTCACTCCAGGTCAGAAAACACAGCAAAACAGGCTTGGTAACATCAGGAATACAGAACAAACTGAGTATATAATTCGCAAACTGTGGATGAGTGAAAGTCTGTTTTAAAGAGTGCTTGTGTGCGTGTGATATTAAACCATAATGTACTTTCCTTTACTTTCACACTATCCGTTGTTACCCAGATGAGGATGGGTTCCCTTCCCATCTGGTTCCTCTCAAGGTTTCTTCCTCTTAACATCCTAAGTAGTTTTTCCTCGCCACCGTCGCTACCGGCTCGCTCAATAGGTATAAATTCTCACATTTCAAAATCTGTATCCCGTGTTTATATGCTTCTGTAAAGCTGCTTTGAGACAATGTCCATTAAAAGCGCTATACAGATAAGATTGAATTGAATTAATTGATTGTGAGCAGGTGTGATCAATCAAAAGTCTAGTGACTGTGAACAAGGCAGAGTGTGTGACCTCTGGGGAGTGTAGTCCAGGGCAGACATGTTTGTAGGCATGGCTGTATGTTCGGAATTAGAGCTCATTGACTGGGTTGACCTGACAGACATACTCACTGGCAGCTAATTAAGTGCCATTGCCACCAAAGACAGCTGAAGACAAAGTTCTGGTACTGTCAGAAAACTGAAATTAATATCTCAGAGTGTGGTGAACGCTGCCTCAATGCTCATCTAAAAGATACTAATAGGACGAGGAAAAGGATGACGTGAAACTCACAGAGCAGTCAGAAATACACTAGTGGCGATGGTGAAAAGTAAATAAAACATCCAAATGGACTGGGAAAAAATCCTTATTACCACAATTTCTGTGACCCCATTTTCTGATTGAAGACGTAAGCAGAACGTAGTAAATTTCTTTAATTATGTGTCTATCTTCATTTTCATATAATCGTCCTATACAGTTGAGGTAATACGTTTACATACGCTTTGCAGAATCTGCAAAATGCTAATCTTTTTTTTTTTTTTTTTAAACAAGAGGGATAATAAAAATTGCATTTAGTTGTTTATTTAGTCCTGCTCTGAATAAGTTATTTCACATAACAGATCTTTACATATAGTCCACAAGACACAATAATAACTGAATTTACACAAATGAACCCGTTCAGAAGTTTACACACACTCGATTCTTAATCCCGTGTGTCGTTACCTGGATGTGTTTATGTTTTGTGAGAGTTCTTCATGAGTCCCTTGTTTGTCCTGAGCAGTTAAACCGCCCACTGTTCTTCAGAAAAATCCTCCAGGTCCTGCACATT
>JANDJT010000217.1:25763629-25779436 GCA_024331685.1 Stegophilus panzeri | reverse complement strand
CTGTTCTTCAGAAAAATCCTCCAGGTCCTGCACATTCTTTACTTTTCCAGCATCTTCTACATATTTGACTCCTTTCCTTTTAACAGTGGCTATATGATGTCGAGATCCATCTTTTCACACCGTGGACAACTGAGGGACTCGTCTCATACACGACTATTACAAAAGGTGCAAACGTTCACTGATGCTCAATGGTAAAATAGTAAAAAGCGCACTTATATAGCGCTTTTATCCAAAGCACTTTACATTGTGTCTCATTCACCCATTCACACACACACACTCACCAATGGTAGCAAAGCTGCCATGTAAGGCGCTAACTTGCCATCGTAGCAACTTGAGGTTCAGTGTCTTGTCCAAGGACACTTTGGTATGTGGAGTTACGTGGGCCGGGAATCGAACCGCCAACCCTACGATTAGTGGACAACCCGCTCTATCACCAGAACCACAGCCGCCCCAAGAAGGCAACACAATACATGAAGAACCATGGGGGTGTCAACTTTTGAATAGGATAATCTGTGTAAATTGTTATTATTATATCTTCTCTAAAACATGTAAATATCTTATGCAGCTTCTGAAAGGCAGTACTAAATGAAAAAAAAAACCCAACACATAAGATCTTTAAACAAAATAAACTATTTCCTAAAGTCCTCCACTTCATCAGTTTGTGGAAACATTACCATGAAATGTTTCACATCATTTTTCCCAGAACAAACCTTGCTTGTGCGTAAAGTCAGGAATAAAAGTTGTGGCAAAAAGAGATAGCACAAAGCAGACGCAACAGCCTTATTTGTTTTCCATCAACTTACATTTGTGTGATGTTAACCTAAACGAATTCGACACAGCAACAAATTAGTCACTGCAAGCTTCTAATTATTTTATTGCAATATCACGTCCATTCTCATTCGAGTTAATTGGTTTTTTTTAGCCATGCAAATGCTACTGGTGTTCGGTCTGAACTGCTCCTGGCTTGTGGCAAAAATCAATCAGCCGATTTATTTATATCAAGGAAAGGAAAACTCAAATAACATATTTGTTTTAATTTGGTGGAAGGACTGTTAGCTGCTATCACATAAATGATAACATACAGGTAACTATCTAACATAATTAACTTGTCTCGTGAATGTTCCACAACAGTAAATGTAACTAAAACAGATAATAAGTATGATGTGTCATTCTGTAATTAATAGAAAAAAAGTGTTGTTGGGAGGCATGGTGGCTTAGTGGTTAATTCTACGCTGGTTAGCACCTCCCTTACACCTACAGCGTTCGAATCCCACCTCTGCCCTGTGTGTGCAGAGTTTGCATGTTCTCCCCATGCTTAGCGGGTCTCCACGGAGTACTTCGGTTTCTTCGCCCAGTTCAAAGACATGTATTGTAGGCTCATTGCATTGTAGGCTGATAGTGTGTGAATATATGTGCGATTGTGAACTGCAATGCGTTGACACCCCATCCAGAGTGTCTCCTGCCTTGTGCCCAGAGTTCCCTCGGATAGGCTCCAGGCTTCCCCGCAACCCTGTGTAGGATAAGCGGTATGGAAAATGGATGGTTGGATGGAATTTGAACTAAAAATTGCTGTGGTATAAGAAGAACAAAACTCTTCATGACGATAACACTGTTTATTTTTCTATAGCAGCACATCGTGTTAAGATTTATTCCTTATATATTGCCTCAATAATTATACTCCTATTACAGCTGTAGCCTTGTCAAGACGTTTTCTGTATTGGCTTGATCTTGGGCATTGGTCTTGCTACATATGATCTTGGTAAATAATAATGTTTGTGTTGTCTTCTAAATCTATTATATAGAATGATCCTGTAGTATTCTAGCTAATTCTCAGAAAGGATTTGATGGTTTTGGACTCGATCTTGACTTGATCTCAATCTCATTTGGACTCAACGCTGACCTTCTTAAGACTTCATCTCAGCTAATTCTCGACTTGTTTTGGACTTGAAAAGGTGGTCTTGACTACAGCCTTATGGTATATGCTACTGCTTTCAATTGAGAGAAAAAAAATTCGGACTTCTTAACGGAGTTGTAAACTAGAAAAATTCTGTTTGAGAAATGATATGGGTTTCATTAGATCTTGATAAAACTCATTGCATGTCTTAGAAGATTTCTGAACGCTGGTGTTCTGATCTTTCTTACACAGTATGATGTTCCATTCTGAGCATTTGCTCTGGGCTCTTAGAAAAAACCCCTAGCCTGAGGCTGCAATGCCTGCTTGGATCCTGTCAGCATGTGATTCCACGTGTACATCTTGGGTGATAGATATGTCTCATTTAAAAGTCAATGCCAAAGCGCTTTACCCTGCCACGACCGATTTATGGCCACCAGGTGAAGTTATGATGACTGCCCCTATAGTCAGAGTAACAGCTTTTCATTCGTGTCCTCTTCCCCATCCCTGTTCCTTCGCTCTACTCTCCCCTTCCTTTTCCTGCCAGTCATTTCCCCTGAGAGCATGCGCTATCAGAGTCTGAAATATGCTGACTGAATCCTAAACTTGGACAGACACAGGGGGCTCAGATTCTGCCTTTCTGAACATCAGAAATAAGCAACGCACACAACTTAACTAGCTCAACATGACAAGACAGTCTTAAATTGGATTTTGATCTAAAGCATGAACAAATATTCATCAAGCTGTTCATATATTTATATGACAAGTGGATCGCATGTGATGGAGTTTATTGGTACTACATACTGCTAGTTATGCTGTTTACTTTCAAATGATTGGTTTTTTTTTTTTCATGCTGAAAATACACGAAGACGCATGAATAATGAATCACTGAAATGAAAACAATTATCACAGTGCTGAAGAGCTTAGAGCTAGAAAGGGCTATGAAAGACTCGTGCTTATTAAACTGAGAGACAACTCATAATAAAGCAACACAGAGGGGCAACTTATAACAAAGCAAACTCTTCTGACCTAGAAACAAACGCTATTAAACATCCCGATACACCTGCCAGGTGACACTGCTGTTCTGCTTAGCACAAGAGCTTTTGGAGCCAACTTCTTATTTTAGATTTGCAATTCAAGATATAAAGCATTTCTAGTCCAACATTAGAGTTACCTGGAGTTACTTTGTGTATAATGACTTTCTGGTTCGTCAGTACCACTTTAATAGGAACACCTAGAATAGTGTGGCAGCAGAGTAATACATAAAATCCTACAGATAGACGCCAAGAGATTCAGTTCCTTTCCAGATCATACATCAGGATGGAGAAAAAAATGTGATCTCGGACTTACTAAACATGGACTGTTGAAGATTGGAAAAACAGCATAAGGATTTTTTTTCCTAGTCTTCAACTGTCTAGTTTGGGTGTGGCTGTTCCCAATGTCGCCTCAGATTCCTGTTCCTGGCTGAAAGAAGTGAAACCTGGTGTGTTGGTCTGCTGTGTAGCCCATCCACCTCAACGTTAGCATTCAGTTGCGCATTCTGAGATGCTTTTCTACACACTACAGTTGAAAAGAGTGATTATTTGAGTTAATTCTCCTCTCTCTCTCTCTGCCATCCATTCTCTGTCATCCATCTTCAATCAACAAACTTTCTCATCAATTCTAGAGATTCTTGTGAGTCTTAAGTCTGTAACAGACTGGTCCAGGATTTCTTCTAGGATTGGCTGTGTCCATTGACCGGTTTCCGAGTCTGTGCTGATAAACAGCGTCTGCACAACATGATGCTGCCACCATCATGCTTCACTGTGGGGATGCAATGAACAGTGTTGACTTTCCACCAAAACTCACGCTTTGTACCAAGGACCAAAAGGAACCTTTTCATTTCATCAGACCAAAGTAGCTTTGTCCATGTTTGCGGAGTCTACCTGCTTCTGGTCACGTGATTGCTTTTTTTTCTTTTCTTTTTTTTAAAAATAATGTCCACTGTACATAGCCAGAGTCACAGTTGTGTCATATCCTTCACTTATTCTTAATGAATTTCCATGGGATGATTTTTCTATAGTTTCTTGCTTGTTTATTTATTTATTGATATTTTTTTAATGATGCAGTTTATTTTGATATGTTCTCTGACAAACCCCTGGGCCTTCCCGGTGTAGATGTATTTATAATGAGATCATGTGACACTTTAGTTGTACTCAGGTGGACTTCATTCAACTTATTACCTGACTTCTGATGGCATTATTATATTACTTTATAATATATTATTTACTTTGCATACATATACAGCACCTTCGAAGTCTAAAGGTATGTCATGAAAAGCGAAAAATTACACAAAGTGTGCAATGCTTGATGTTTTTAGAAATGATGTCAATGTTAATATTTATTTCCTACTGTTATTATGTAAAAGGCATAGTGGAGATGTGGGCATGGTTAAATTATGTTAGTGCAGAAGGTGACCTACAGAGCAGTGAAGTGAAAGTTTGATTAGTTTGCTATACATCATATGCTTGTGTCGGTAATCTTCAATATACCTGTACTGCATGAATTATTAAATTTACATTTAAAAAATGTAAATATATATATATATTACTTGAATTAGTTCAGGTATTTAACATATATATATATATATATATATATATATATATATTTGGTAAATTGGAAAGTTGGTAAATTGTTGCAATGGTGGAAAGTATCAAATAGCCAAAATAACAAAATGTATGAGATTACAATTACAATTACGGCATTTTTCAGACTATACGTTCCAGAGGTTATTTTTTGTTTGTTTTTGTTTTTTTTTACCACTAATAAGCATGTACAAATTATATCTTCTAGAAGGGAATTACAGTTGTAAATATATGTGGATGGATTTACTTACTCAAAATACATACAAAAATTATATCCAAACATGTTTTGGGTAAAGCATTCTTTATTCTTTCTCTTGAATTCTTAATTATTTCTCTTGAAACATAAACATTAGAAAATAAGGTACAATTGCAAAATTCTGAAATGACAACAGTTTTTCTTACTTTAATTGTGAAAAAAGCCATGTCTTTTTTTTTTTTTTTTTTTTTGCCCGTTTCAGTTCTTGAATGCACATACTGTAAGACAGTTCCATTATTACATTTTGTTGCCATATGGCAACAATAACGTTTTACCATTTAATAAAATACTCAAGATATATAAACTTGTCTAAATGACAAAAAATAAATGTCATATCTATTCCCTTTAAGTAGTTTTGCCTAAATGTTGAAATATGTATACAATTTTGAGAGCCCTCCGAGGATGACCTTCACCATGCCATGTGATTGCAGAAAAGGAAGTCCAAACAGCACTTCCTGGTCATCTGAGATGGCATTTTTTGTTACGTCAAAGTTCAAGCCTCCATTTGTCCAGTTACATAGGAAAATAGTAGTTTTGTATTAATGCCTATCAAAAATTTGGAGATGTTGTCAGTTGAAATTAATTGTTGCCATATGGCAACACCATGCAGTAAAGGGATAGAAGACGTTGCAGATGTTTCTTCTGAGACTGGGTTATGTATCACCCTTTTCACTTCCTTTTAATCTTTCTTTCTTTTACAAGGCCTCTGTTTCCTTAATTAATTTGAGACAGATTAAATCTTGCATGTGGGTTTTATACTGACAGCATTAGTTTAAAGCCGCTGCAGATTGGCAGTTCCTATTGTCTGCTCTAATCACCTCAATCCTGATGCACCATCCCAAGCTAAACAGCGATTGAACACAGAGTGCATTAGAGACCCCGAATCTACCATTGTTTTGATTTATTTACATTTGTTTTTTCACAGGAAAGAGCCAATGAGAGGCTCCGGAAGTTACTGGATGGCCATCCTGCTCTTCAGCAGCGTCCTCACTGCAGACGCTCGGCCCAGCATGGATACACTCACTCCTCTGGACTATCGACCGCTTGTTAGATTCCGACACAAGGTATTGATCTTTCCTGTTCTATTAGGCCTCTCTTAACAATATGAGAGCAATGCCTCAGTGAATATGAAGCTAATTACTGAGCAAGTCAACAGCAATTCGAGCAAGCTTTTGATTTCTATGCTTCTGGGGAAGCTAGGCTTTATAGCACAGCCCTTTTCAGTGGATTTGACACCAAACACATATTACCACATACTGGATCGGTGTTAGATGTAACAAAGTGTACAGGGTTGAGTGGTAGGCAGTAAGCTCAAACCTTCTATCCGCAATCAACATGGTGCCACTCAGTGTGCCTTTGCGTAATTGCACATTTATTGACTGACTCCAACAGCAGGGGGGTTGATATTGTGTGTGCACTCAATCACACACAATCAAGGTGTCGAGACAGGCCTTTTGTTTTCCTAACGAGCTCTTCCTGTTTCCCATGTTTCTCTCACTGAGGGGAACCTCACATTATATAATGGATCAATTAAACTCTGGTGGAGACACTAAGGTAGGCCGCGGGCTCGGGGCAAAGAGGCAGACTCTTTGTCGCAGCTGAGCCGATGAAACTAAGCCTGTTTATGTCTCCTTGAGGGAACAAAACCTCTGTTTCAGACTTAGAGAGATTTAACAAAAACAAGGCAAGGTTCTGCAGGTTTCCTGCAGGTGGAACTTCATCAATTTCTCCCTGAGAGTCTTGTTTCAGGAAGCCAAATTAGGCTTGTCAACTAATTAATTATTGGCAAGAGTTTAATTTGGGTTCACAGATCAATGTTGACTCGGCTTTGCCATTTGGTTGAATGAAACTAAAAGAAATAAACATGATCATATAAATAATGGAGTACAGCATTCCACTATGGAGGGGGGTAGGCAGTAATTAATTGCCAATTGATGTGTGTATAAATACTAATTCTATAGCAGGTTAGCAAAACTAGCATTATTTTATATTCTAATTCTTAACTTCAGAAATATAGATGTTGATTGCTTCTTCTTCTTAAAAAGGATTGCTTTTGGGCACTAGTGCTGTAGTCAAGAATGCCATTGTCACATTGTCAGACATGTCCAAGACCAGGACTAGATGAGATTGAGTCAAAACCAAGTCTTAAGGGGTCAATATCAAGTTCAAATGAGTCAAACTGAAGACCCAAACCCATCAAATACTTTTGAGGTTGTTTACTTCAGCTTCATTTGTGCATTGTGCCAATGATTAAGCTAGGTTTAGGTCTAGAAGAAGAAATTACCAAAGCCCAATATCGAGACAAGTCCAAGTACTAATGCTAAAAAGTCTGAGACAAATCCATTTCAATACAGAAAATGGCTTGAGACTGGACTGGAGACCTATAGTCCTATATGAAACAATGTTTATCAAATATGTATTTATCAAAGTATTTTTCAAATAATCTGTTCTCATTATGTTTCCTCATGTCCTCTGAAGGAGGACCTGCAAATGAAAGAAATGTTTGTTTTACTTGTCTTTGCTAATTCCTGCCATAGTTCTTGCCAATTGTTTGTTTTTCTACCTGACATTACCATCTACCTGACATTTTAACTTGCCTGAATCTTGGCCACGGGCTGTTTCCTGATTTTGAGCTTTGGATAATGTTAATGAATTTTGTAAACCTAGACTTAATAAATAAATGCCAGCACATGAATTCACACCTCAACCCATACCCTGACTATAAACAGTAGTGGAATATAGCAGTAACACCCACGTACACATATACAAGAAGGTCATAAATTCATAAATCTGTCTCGGAAATAGAAAAATAAAATCTTAATATATTCATTAAAAAAAATCGAAAGGTCAGGGGAAATAAATAACAAACTACTTGTACTTTAAGCTAAAAAAAAAAAAAAAAAAAAATACCTGTCTCTGTTTGCTCTCAGCTGTTTTTGTCTGCATGTATAAGCTCAATATATCAAACGCTGGATTGAGTAAAATTCTGTATATCAATATTATATATCAATATTTACATTTTTGTAATGTTGTCATGCTTGTGATTCAGGTCTGTTGTCGTGACAACAATCAGCAATTACAGATGAAATTGCAGAGTTTGTTTTTTTTTTTTTTTTTTTAATGTTTGCTTGGCGAGGCACAGTTATTTGTATCCTCTGTGACCGTGAGCACTCAAAACAACAAAACGGGCATTAATGCACATCAAGGATTTTATTTATTTATTTTTTTGGTAAATGGTTCCAGCTTTCTAAAAGGTTCTAGTTCATACTTTATTTTAAATAGCAACCCTTTATTTAAGGGTATTACTTCTACATTCATTTGCAAAAATGATCAGACATTCCATCGTTTTGTTTTAGATATCTATCTCCATTAGCATGGAAGTAATATATTAAATAATAGACTAGCTTTCAGATAAAAAACTGAATGTTAAATTTAACACGAGCAGAGAATGACAGGAAGGACAGTGTGTGTTTAGGGAGAGGATTTGGGCTTAGCAGGTGTCTTTAGCGGAAGAAATTGCATTTATTCATATCTGTAAATGAATTCGTGAAAGTTAATCGCTTTTGTTTGACAGATGGACAGACAGCATTTTTTTTAAGAACATCACAAAAGAACTGGGATGAATGTACATGCAGGAAAATCAGCCTGGGTTCGAATACATCCTTTGAGATAACCGAATGTCAAACCACCACCTACGGAGAGTAATTAATGTGTTGTTTTTTATGTCACAAGGTTTTTTTTTTGTTTGTTTGTTTGTTTTTTTTAATGCCAATGATGTCTTATGACAGTAAAAAGACAGGTGGTGATAGAGGGAAAGAGAAAAGCAAGGAATAGTTCAAGCTGTGCCTCATAAACTGCCACCTCGAACATGCAAAGTTGAATAAAAGAGAGAGAGAGAGAGAAAGAAAGAGAGAGAATTGGGAGGAGAGATAAAGTTTAAGACGTGTATGTCTATGTCTAGGTGGCCAGCTCATTTTTAGTCACACTGGCCACTGGGAAAACACTCCACGACAAACCTGATCCAAGTTCTAAGCCTTACATCATACACAATTAAATAATCTACAGTATCTAAAGAATGAAATGATTTTCCTTTTCAACCAAATCAGCCACTTCTGACCCTTTTTATCCTTCATATGACACACACACATACATGCATATTCGTACACTCCAACTTCCTGTCTACTCAACATGATGGATCGCTCTCTCTTTTTTCCACTTTGTAGGAATACTTTATTAACAGCTCTAGGCTCCCTGCATTATGCATCAACTCTATTATGCTCCCCTACAAGGAGCAAAGAAAAAGAGGGAATCAAAAAATATGAATCCTCCTCACACGTCCAGAACACTACATCCGGGGGAAAAAAAATGAATCTTCACAGAGTAGGAGAGAATCAAATATTCATGCCACCGTCATGTCTATTCATGGTTGGCAGCTTCCAGGCTTTAATGGAGAATACCATCCACAATAATTCGGCTTCTTCTAATTCTCAGACCATCCAGCAGTGGTGAGTATACATGAAATAGTATGAAAGAGACAAGATTTCCTCACAGCAATAAAATTGACAGTGCTGCTATTTGAAATGGCCATGTATTAAATTGGCGTGTAACATTTGCCTTTTTGTCTCCCACGGTGATTGTGAAAGGACTTATAGAGGCTTCTGTTAACCTTTAGAAATGGATTTTAATCTCAGAGGTTGTCTTGTCAAACATGCTGTATGGATATCAGAGAGTGATGCAGTACTGGCTATAAATCTGCCAAAGAGGCCAGATAACGAGCTAAAATGGATGTATAAAATAAACATTACGTATAAAAAAATTTAAATTTTGCACTCGGATAAACTACTTATCTTTGTTCTAACAACTAGATTTAAATGCACCAATCAGCCATAACATTAAAACCACCTGCCGAATATCATGTAGGTCCTCCTTGTACCACCAAAACAGCATGAACTCCACAAGTCCTGTAAAGGTGTGCTGTGGTATCTGGTACTATCAGACCAGACGGACATCTTTAAGCATTGGGTGCCTATAACCCTGTCACCGGTTAACCAGTTGTCCCTTCTTGGACTACTTCTGGTAGGTACTAACCTCTGCGTAAAAATAGCTTGATATGTCAGGAATATTTGTAGGATTTATATGGAATAATCATTGTAACCAGCAGATGAGCTAATTCGATTTCGGAATTGATTGAAACAGGATCAAGGTCACAGCAATGTCAAATATAGTTTTTCTTCCATAGCATCCTTACTGTTTGAAGTATATTTTAACATACGAATTATTACCAAGAATGAATAGACTCGTTGGCGGTTGACAGGTGCCAATAATTCTGTAAAGGCACTGTACAGGCTATGCAAATGTCGAGAAGTGTTCATATGATGAGACAGCAGACTAAGAAGATAGGAAATATTTATAGGCCAAGTTTAATGACACTGCATGTGCCATAAATGTGAAATTATTACCCCTTGAGAAAAAAGCAAACATTGATGCAGAACCAATAAACACACATCTCTGAGAACTTGATTGTTGCTGCGGGCATTCATTTCTTTTTATTATTATTAACATGACAGTGCAGGAGGACATGTCTCAGCAGGCTTACGTCCCTGAGGTGTGTAAAGCATGTGACACATTGAGGTGTCGATTGCATGGTTGTGACTTGTTAGAGATCCAACGACAAGCTGTCTGGTAAGCACTACGCTACGTGACGTTTTTATGACTTTCTGTCTCTCTCTGTTCTTGTTCCAGCAGGATGGGATCCCGGAGAGTTTGCAGATTAAGGGTATGTAAGTCTCCTCTCTCCCTCCCTTCCTCCCTCTCCCTCCCTCCCTCCTCTCTCTCTCTCTCTGTCTGTCTCTCTCTCTCTCTCTCTCTCTCTCTCTCTATCCCTGTGTTGCTCACACATACACTCCAATTTGTCTTGAACCTGAAATGTTAAGCATGGCTTTGAAAATGTTCTTATTACAGAGGACACAAATGTCAAATGGCAGCACTTGTGTTGTCCACCCCATGCCTCAACTGTGTTAGATTGTATCAATAAAATGTTGTACTTGTGGACACCAGAAATAGCAGCGTTCACACACACACACACACACACACCCTGACCAGATTAAGACAGTGTGAAGACACAGTGACGACAAGAAGGGACGAAGGAGGATCCATCCCCAGTGTTAATATATCGCTAACAGATGTACAGAAATATCAGACATGGTATTTTCTTTCCATGCACGTCCTTGCTGTATTTATTAATAAATCAACTCTGAGAGAGGACACATGTACTGTATTTCTGGAATAATTTGTCCCCCTCATAGCTTTCATATCTCTGGAGACCCAAGACAGTAAGACAAAGCTTCGTGAAGGACAGTGTGGTAATTAATACGTTCTGGAGGTTTGTTTAGCGATGAGTGTTGCTGTGTTGAACAAGTCCTCACTAAATAAGGGTCATTCTCAGAATGCTGGTTTTTAACGCTTGATACATCCTTTTCATTTCACAGTTATATTCTGCACATTTAGCTGATGCTTTTATCCAAAGAGACTTCGAATTGAGACAGGGTACAGTAACTGAGACAGTTGAGCAGCTTGGCGGTGCTGGGATTTGAACATACCTACCTTCAAAAAAACGAATGAAAAGACAACAGCATCATGGGCATACACATTTAATATTTGATCAGCCTATGACCGTTGACCATTTTGTTTGCTTTGGGAACTAGAACGTTCGTGCACACTGTAGCGTGTATACTTATAATGCGTGGTTAGTTGAGACAGGGCGCAGGTGCGTAAACTCAGCATCACGTTTATTAGAGTGAATCTAATAATTATAGTCCTTTCGTTGTGATATAGTAATTTCACAAATGACAAACAGGAAGTACAACCAGGAAACAAGGAACCTGGGAAAACAAGCCTCAGTAAGACGTGTTAACAATTACGAGATTTTGCAACTTGACACAGGAGCAGGAAAGCTATAAACACTGAACAGGTGAATACAATAAGCAAGCAAACCAATTAGCAGAGACAGGGGCGGAGACAGGAAAGCCAAAAACATGTAATGTTGCGTTCTGAGTTCCCAGTTGTTGTGAAAAAGGGATTTGCTACAATACTTTATAAAGTTACCAAAACATAATATTAAAATCCTTAATACAGACAGCAGCATCAACCATCTTGGAATAGTCAAGACAATCATATTACAGTGTATTTAAAAAGCTTCATTTTCCTTTAACTGTATGTCTTCAGATTTGTCCACAGTCAAAAAATGACGCATTGGTGGTCTAAAACTCAGAAAAGATGTCTTTTCAAATTTATCATGCTAGCATGCATTAGGCCTCAGGCATCATCTGAGTCTACACCGCGTCCTTGGTGTGTTCCTCATCCTAGTCTCTCCCAAAGAGATAAAAAGGAAGCGGTGGGAAAAATGATTAGATGAAAAGCCTAACAACACTTCACACGTACTGATTGACTCAGACAATAGAACACCTGACACAGAGCAAAAACAGGAGCACACCGTGTGCTCTGATGTGTTATATATAGCACAAACACACCACTAGCAATGAACGCACAACCAGCTTTGATCATTTAAACACAAGGGTTAAGTTAATGCTGTGGTGAGTGAGGCACTTACAAAGAATTAGCCAAGCATTAACCAGGGGGAGCACTGGGCTAATTTAGGCTAATGCTAATAACAAAACAAGATATGGTGAGCTGAAATAAGGGGCTGTGTTCTTACTAATGATGTAAAGCAAGCTAATCTAAGGCTAAGAATGTAAACACAGTAAACATGGACAGCGAATACTACAAGCTAAGAATGCAAACACAAAGCAATATGACAGGAAAGCAGAGAATCTAAGGAAGGAAGAAAGGGAGACTGATGATAAAATGCTACAAATGTCATGGATATAACATAAATACACAAACTTTTGTGTGATCTTTTAAACAGTATTTGACGAGCTTTGGAAATGAGTAACAGGTGATCGAGTTTAGAAGAGGCAGCATGTTGGGTAAGCGCTGCCAATGACGGATCTGGAATTTCACACTTTTATACTTTCTTTAAACCATTTACTGCATTGTGTTGCCATATGGCAACAATTCATTTATCTCCAATTTTTTAATAGGCAAAAATACAAAACTACTATTTTCTTATGCAACTGGAAAAAAGGAGGCTTTAAGTTCAACATAACAAAAACAAAAAATACTTTTCACAACTCTTATTCCTTTCTGGAAGACATAACTTTTACACTGTATCTATGACAAAAAAAAAAAAAAAAAAAGAAAACATCTCTGCAACTTATTGTCTGAAAAATGCAGTAATTGGACAGTATAGTTGTTTTTGACTATATGATACCATTGCCCATCCACATCCGTGTCCGTTGTACATCCACCATTGCACAATTCAAATAATAATTATCCATTAACATTAAATCTATCTATAAAGCATGATATACAGTATACAAAGCATGACTTGTCGTTCATTAATAAATTAAACATTAATTGTTGGAAAATCGCTGTGCTATAAGTGGAATAACACACGTCGGAGCCTGCTGTTATACAAAAATAATAATGTACCACACCATAACAGCGTATATGATTTTGTTGTGTGTTCTTCCTTATACTATATAGAGTCTGCCATACAAGTTCCTGTGTAAGCCGTTGCTATAGAAATGAAAACGTATTTAAAACAAGGGCATTGATATAAACCCTCGAGACTACTGCCCGAGCCACTGTTATAGGAAATTAATCAACACCTTCTGAGCACTGTGGTATAAAGTAAATTAATTGTAAACTGTGTGTGTGTGTGTTTGTGTGTGTGTGTGTGTGTGTGTTCTTTTTAAATTATCACCCACCTGATGTTCTCACAAATCCAAACAGTATTGTAAATTTAGTTTCGCCCCACATTTGCCCCTTGTTTATTGCTTTAAATTGTGTTTATTTTCAGTAATCCATACAGCCAAGTTCTTCACCCTGAACAGAGAAATGGTCTTGCACACACAGAGTTACATTAATGGCCATGCTAACAAATAGGCATGCTGTAGCTCTTGCTGTAAATCACACACTGGCCTTGGCCCAGGGCTCATCAGTAATGGAGATGGCCCGGTGCCTGTCAAGTGACGCCAAACGGCCGGAGGGAAAGCCAAGAGGTTTCCTGAGGCGAGGTAAATGCATCTCCTTCTCCGCCGTTCCGATAGATATGCTGTAAAGCCTGTCGTTATTCTGACCCGGGTTCAGTCCGAAGTTATAAGCTCCATGAGCGACTCTGGCAGCAGCTAATCAGAGCGTAATGAAGACCTCGGCTCACGGCAGAACTACAGAAGGTCAAAGCTGTAATCAGAGAGGAGGCATTATCATAAAGGGAGGGCTCACCTGTCACTAATGCCTCAGTTTAATGCACTCCTTCTTCTTTCGTTGACCTTTTGGTACTCTCGCATTTCTCAGGCCCCGTGTTATGACTTCATTTAATGCTTTAATGAATCTGTCTCACTGCACCCCATATCAATTAGCAACCTGAGAAGGAGCAACCAATTCATATGTTATGTTTGTTCTGCAATTATCAATCACCCTTTATACCACAGTGCTGTTGAATTTCTCAGTCCTGATTGCTCAGAAGGGTGCTGATTCATTTTCTATAGGACGAGTTTCGACAATAGTGCTGGCTGTGTTCAAATTCAAATAGCAGGTATTATATTAACATGCAATCCACATCATTTCAGACTAATAATAAAAATGTGTTGGTATTTAACAAACGGTGAAACTTTCTGTAAGGAGTCTCCAGTCATCCAGCTGTGTAAAAAAAATTTTCTCCACACGAAATGTTCTGCTTTGTGATTATCCACTGTGGGAAAGTCTTTCAGGTTTCTTGGTAACATGCTAACTCTTATTAGCGAGAGAAAAGAATGAAATGTTGGGGATAGAACAACTGTTTATAGCTGCTATATGTGATAACATGAACTACATTGTTCATAGACGTTTTACAACATTGAATGTAACTATAAATGGATAAAAAAAAAAGTATGCTGTGTTGTTCTTTAGTAAATAAACTCCAATCGCTGGCAATTTTCTGTGGTATAATAGGAATAAAACACATCAGGACATGCTTCTATTGGAAGAGAAGGGGGGTAGTAGTAACTTAGCTTCACATTGTTGATTATTTTCCTTATCCAGCATGCTTTTCGATGTACTTCTAATTTCAATACCTGGACACTAATGTAGACTGAAGCAACTTGTCCACTATGTCCCTGCTTCATCTAAAAGACAAGTATGTTATGTTTATGTCAGTGTTTTTATGGATCCTTGTATGAAGATGAGTTACGTTCGGACACCATACAGCATATGTACTGGATAACTCTGTATAAAACTTGTCTAGAACTCTGCAGGGGGTATAGTAAGTGACAGCGTCAGCATGCAGAATGATGAGGATGAGGACTTTTGAGGACAGGGTCATTGTCTGCCAGATGGTGGTCATTTTCCCCTGGGTGATTTATCCTTCTCACTCAAGCTTGAAAAGTGATGGCACCCTGTAGCGAGCTAAGACGTACTGCATTTGTATCATATCTCACAGACGCTGGTTATTTTCAATTAACCGTTGACAGAAAGGTGCGTCCAGGGACTCCAAGATACAATCAAAAATGAAATGTACTGATATAAGAGCAGATACCTCAACAATATGCTTAAAAATCAAATGGTGACAGTTGTGCTGTTAGTTAGTGTGGAAACGTTCAGAAAAACACTCATACTCTTAAAGTATTTATTTATTTATAATAAGTAAAATATGCTTGATGGACTTGCGGAATCTTTACCTTTTGCGTACAAAATTGACCTTTATTGTATTTTTACTCCTCCATATAAGGGACCATAAAGACCTCCCAAAACCATCCATATTCTGAGTAACATGTTTTTTGCGTACATCATTTTATTCAACGACTAAATATCTTTACTATTAGCTATCAATCATATGACCCTATAGTTAAGTATCTATCCTATATATATATACACAGTATCTCACAAAAGTGAGTACACCCCTCACATTTTTGTAAATATTTGATTATATCTTTTCA